>JBBPFP011115740.1:0-11938 GCA_037974795.1 Kaempferia galanga | reverse complement strand
TGGAGCAAAAAAAGGTGGAACCGCCACTCCAACGGCCCCCCGAACCCGGCCCCACAGGATTTCAGAGGGAGTAAACCACGGTTAAGCTGGGCGGGTAAGTAGACTGGGGTCTCAGGAATTTTAGGCCAGCAGACCAAGATTTTATTCTTGTGTACAACTGGCGACCTTCGACCCTACGGTCTATTAGGGTAAACTTCAGGTCACTTACCAGCTGATCCAGTCCGTGGAGACAAATTGAAAACATACATTGGAGCAACAAATTATTAAACCCAAAAATAAATTGGAATTCATTATCACATAGGGAAGAACAATTTATCTAAGAAGATAGGCAAAGAAAAGAAAATCTAAAGTGATGGTTCGTAAAATAATTAAGAGGTGAAATATACAAATTATTTATATCGAGAAAGATTTAGTTTTCTTGTGCATCCTCATTGATGAAAGAAAGATTAAATTACTTTATTTTTTTATTAATAGTTAAATTATTGGACTATGTAAATATTTATTTATTTCAATGTTAACTGTATCATACTTTTGCATTAGAAATTAATTATTTTTAATATTTTTAATTTGTTTAAAATGTATGATTGTTTCTAGATGAGAAATATAAAAATATAATATAATATAAATTTAATAATAAATTAAAAATGAAATATATACGTATTTATAAATAAATTAAAATTATATTTATTATATAATTTAAGAAAATAAAATTAAAAAGAATTTATATTTAAAATTAATTTCATTTGGTTAAATTAAAGACATATTCCTAAATAGTTTTTCAATCTATTTTTAAAATTAGAGACGGAATATTTTCATTTCAAAATTAGTCACGGGGCTTTCACGAACGGATTTTTGAAAGGGAATATTTCATCTCAAATATTCTTTAGAGATGAAGAAATGACTTTAGAGATATAATTTTTTATCTCTACAATCCTGTTTCTTTATAGTATACATGGAATAATAAAGCATCCGGTCATGAAGTGAAACTCATTCTTAAAGGTTATATATTTGCTAAAAAATATCATTGCTTCATAGAATCAATTAAAGTATCAAACAATAACAAACAAACACAAGATTAGTTTTATCATAAAAACTCGTTTATACAAAGTTTTTGATGATTCATTTCTATCTATGATGTATAAATTCAAGTCCTTTAATGAGCTGAAGAACACAAACATTCATAGAACCATGCTTTTTGGTATGTTAATTTATTTTTGTGTTTCATGATTAAAATCTAGCATTTTTTTCAAATAACTTTTTTTTCGAGGTGTCATTGGTAAAATGGTTGCGCAAGACTCATCATAAACTAGAGAATTTGGTAAGAATCAGTTGTTCATTCTTTAATTGTGTCGATTTATATGATTTATATGTGAAGTATGTGTTTCAAATACTTTCCATATTACCAAGATGATAGCAAATGGGAAGTTAGATGAGATATGAAATAATGTAATTTTAAATATTAAATTTACTATTAATATTTAATTATTTTTTATATATAACTAAATACTAATACAACATTCATTTTAAAAGTTACCGTCGACTGCATGACCCCAAGTTCAATTAGCATTACTTTAGCGCCATCTGTTTAAACAATCTTAGAAAATCTTTCGGTTACAAAAGATTATTTTAGGAATATAGAGCAAGTTTATGAAAATAAATGAGATCTAATTGATATTTTACTCTATGTTTTGTTGGATAATAAAAATCTGATATATAATATTATTATCTATAACTTATGTGAAATAGGATTACATTTCTATAATTTTACACAGTACCTATAGTCGATTTCTTTTATCTACCTATAAGTTGAGAATTTTTAATTTGAGTTTATGCAAGGATAGTAAGTAAAAAATTCATAGTCTTATGAAAATTGATCATATTTATTGTGTGAAAAATGTATTAAGAAGGTGTTATAAATGTTATTGTGGAAGGTGTGATCATTTTTGATGTAATTGGAAATTTGATATTTGTTCAATTAATATAAGATAATTTCTACATTATATTATTTTAATATGATATATTAGGATTTATTTAAAAATTTATGGTTTAATAGGTTATTCAAACTCGAGTTGTAGACAATATTGAAAATGCTATTTTCCTACTTTAGAATAGAGAGTGGGTTGAACTTATTAGAAAAATAATTCAAGGATCCGAATGAAAAATGAGATTTTTCATCATAGATTTTAAATGTTTTTTTTTAATTTTTTTAAACATAACGTATTAAAATTAACATAATATTTCAGAATTCGACTTGAAGCTTTTCAAAATTTATAAATTATTTTTTTAATTTTCTAATGGTAAATTATAATTAATTCAGTTTATTTATATGTTAATTATTTATTCAAATGTTAATACTTACTAATTTTAATAATTAATTATATAAAACAATGTCTCGGACGGATGAAATCCAGGATGTAAATGGACACGTTTTGAAGTGATTAAAAAATTAATATTTTATTAAAAAAAACCGTTTTGAAGTGATTATTTACGTGATCGTATATTTGGAAGGATACACTGCAAAATCGTGTGAGCCCTTCTTATTTCATTTTTTCACCATTTTGCGTTGGAGTTTACACTTTTAGAGTGATGTAAAGGACGTCACTGACAGTTGTGTAGTTTGAAAGGGCTAGAATGTAATTTTTGTTTAACACAAAAAGGTGAATTTTTGTCTGAGTAAACGGCGGACATTGTTTAAAAACGCCGTGGTTTTTCTTCGCTGTTTGCTTTGGCAGCCTTTGCCGCCGCCGAAAGATGCCGGAACCCTCGCCGAAGTCGGACCGCGCTCCCCCCTCCCTTCCATTGCAGGTTGCCGATTCCCTGGCCGACGATTGCGTGCCCCCGGGAGAGGATCGAAGGGAGATCGGCGAAGAGGGCGAGAGAGTGGCGGAAGAGGAACGAGACAAGGGGCGGCGACGCGGCGACGAGGTCAATGGTGTGCCCTTTTATCCATCCGTATCTCTTCTATGTTTTAGAATCTTTTGGGCCCATTTCGTGATTTTGGTTCCTGGGTTCGTTCCTTTCCCGCATTGGATTTTGCTGTTTCTGCAGGGGATGATACTTTGTAGTTGTTATGATGCATCCACTGAGCATATTGAAGTTGAGAAGCAACGATTTCTCTTATTTTTTATGTACAGGACGATTTAGAATTCTTGGAGGGTTTATGCCCTTTTACCTCGCCTAATGGCGTACTCATAGTTTTATGTCTTAACTATTTTTGTTTAGATTTTGTCATCCGATGGCATGGATATCTCTAGTGCAGGACCTTATTGCGTTCTTTAGCAATTTCACCTGCTCCGATGAAGATCTAGTGATCTACACTACTCCGCCCCGATTGGGTTTGCGTAGTAACGTAGATGGCTAGCGGATGGATGAAAAAGTTAACTTTTTTTTGGGAGTGGCAATGGTGTATGATTTTTACATCCCACCTAGGTTGCTTTTCCATCGCTTGCCCCTCATAAAATTTAATATAACATATTTATATATTAAATTCCCCCCTTCATGAACCCACGCTACATAAGAAGAGACATGTAGCATGAATGGTTACCCCATGAATGGTTACCACATGTAGCATGTGGGGTGGAGATGAGGGGTTAATCCACTTGCATCCCTAGTAAGCAGATAAGTGGCTTATATTTTTTAAAGGTAAATTAATTATATTTGTAACAACTAGGTCCAATGAGGATGGGAAGTTGGGAAGCGGTCGTGGGGGTTGTGAGTTCAAACATGGTGTGACTCTTGGTAAGCTTCTAAGGCATTTGGGTAGGAAAATCTAGGAACATATATCAAAGCTGAGAAAATGGGACTAGCAATGGGGGTTACTTGCCTTAAATGGATTAAATATGTATTCCCATAAAAATTTGGCTTTTGCTAGAATTGACTGATTTCTCTATAAGGACTCTTTAGTTAAGCTATAAGTGGGCTTGGTGTGGAGTAATGTGTAACCATTTGGAATTCCTGACTTTGGTTTTGAATTCCACAATGAGATAAAACCACGAAGTTGATAATATATGATACAGACTATGCGGACAATGCATGAATGTTACTAAGTACATCGCATGTTCCATGCTAGTAGCTGAGAGGGATCCTTCTAATATGATGTATTGTTTGAGGATTAACCAATGGAAGATGGTGGGGTTGTAATGCTCTAGTTTGTTGAGGGTAGGGAGTGATCGACAAGTAGAGAGCAACAAGGTACATTTCTTGATAGAATTCAAGGCGCAAGGAAAAGGAATGTGTAGGAACACACGTTGAAACAGGAAACAATGTAACTAGACCATGAGTGTAACTTGCCGTAAATGGATTTCTCAACAATGAAATGCCTTTTGTATTTGTTGATTTCTCTTTAAAAACTCTTGTAGTTAAGCATGCTACACGTGAAGGAATTCCAGAATGAGTAATCATTAGGAAAGACTATGAGAATAATATGTAACATTGGCCGAAGCAGGCAACACTTCAATGTTGCTATGTAAATGATGTGTTACAATATTGGCGGTAATATATAACATGATGTGCTAAAAATGTAAATTTATATCTATCATACAATATTTTAAATTATTGTGTGTGTATGTATATATAAAGGATAGTCTAGTGCATGAAACTCCCGCCAGTGAGTTCCGGGGAAGGGCACATTGAGTCTATTATACGCAACCTTACCTTGTATTTTGCAAGAGATTGTTTTCACGATTATTTAATATATTAAATTAATCAACTTAAACAATAAAAGTAAAATCTACATCTACTTCTTAGTAGTAAATTAAACATCCTTTGTAATTAATAATTCCAAATAAATATTTTGCATATGAATCTTAGCAATAAATAATGCAGAACGCAACATAAAAAATGCATATTAACCAAATTATATAATTCATATAAAAAAATACAGCCTGATGCACGAAGCTCCCACCAATGCGGAGTCTCGGGGAAGGGTCTATTGTACGCAGCCTTACATGTTTTGCAAGAGGCTGTAGGTCACATGACAACAACTTTACTGGGTTCGCCAAGACTCCCCTTCCAACTTATATAATTCATATATGAATGATATATTAGATGTTTCTTTAAGCAACACAACTAATGTTTCTTATTTGTTAATTTAATAAAACTATTTAATTATTTAGATATTAATTTGGGCATAACTTTGATGTGATTTGGACTTTAAAAGCCTACGGATGGTTTTAGCCTATATAATCGTTGTACTACTTTCAATGGATTCGATTTAGACCCTTACTCCAAAATGCATATGGCCCCATAAGTGGTTTGTGTGGAAGTTTTTTCTAAATAACGAGCCTTGATAGAAATAAATAATTAACTAAAACTAGATACTCATTATTAGAAGTTAGAACTTAGAGGATGCATATCAACTTAATGAAGATTTGTCGTAACTATTGACTAAATAAATATTGATAGCATTGTGCTTAATTATTAAGACCATAGTTGTTAGAATTGTACATATACTTTTGGACCGTAGAATCATGGCATAGAATTGTAGGATCCTATAATTTAATTAAATATTTTATAATTTTAACATTTACAATTATCATACATAATAACTTTCATTTTAATATGTTGTATTAATATGAACTTTTTACGTGCATCATTCCATTCTCATGAAGCATAAATAAAATTAAATGCATTAAGTTCTTACTTATTGGTCTTTCTTCATTAGGTAAGTAGTAACTTCATATCTATGAAGATAAATGATAATTATAAAATTGAAGAAAGTGACAATTTTAAAAGAGATTCTTGTATTTAGGACTTAATAAGAATCTTATATAACTAAGAACTTGCTCAAACAAATGATGGCACGAAAAAATGTTTGTTATATTAAATGTTAATTTTTAGGATGTCTAATTGGACATAAATATGTCCTATAATAGTCGAGCTTGTTGGGACCTATATCTTACGGAAAGTAAACATAGAATCGGATTATAGATTCTTAATGTCGTTAATGATTTCAAATGCTATTTCATATCAGTTTACATTAAAACTACAAGATCCCAAGGTTCGGACTACTATCTTAAGTGTATGACAATAGCTAATCTGAATTTGACAATAACCAATGTTTGAGAAGAATAAATCTTGTTGATGGATATGTAGAATGAGAATGAGAGAACTTGATAGTGACTTAGGCATCATGATACGTCTAATTTGTCTACCATTTGAGTACAATGAATTTCTATATCGAATGAATTTGATGAGGAAATTTCTTATTGCCCATTTCTTTTCAATTCTTAATGGGCGAAATAAAAAATTATTTTGTACCTTTTCGTCAATGGAAGATACAAATCTATATTTTTTATGAATGAATGTCAATTTACACTAATTATTCTATTATGTTATTGAAAATGTGATATTATGTTACAACATTTTAATACTAAAATTATTATGGATAAATTAAAATTATTTTTAATGTATTTTGTAATTTCTATACCAAATTTACTATCCACAATTTGATATGATTTAGGATTCAAAGGTTCACCAAAATAATTCATAAGATGAACCTAAAAGACAACCTTATGATTTGTTGGTCATTTGGTTTTAAGTGCTAGTTGTAGATTACTTTGTTTACCTCACTCTGATCTAATTTACATTTTTTTTGTTTAATTATATAAGTAATTTTAGATATATTTGCTAATAAAGACTCCATATGCATCCCATGCCCATATATTGTTGGCCCTATGTATCGATATGATCATTGACTATCTATATATACTTTAAAAACCATGGTTGCCCCCGGGGTAATGGTACGACGATTAGGCCCTCCAGTGGATAACCAAGGGATTTAAGGTTCAAATCTCAGCTACGGTGCATTGCAGCGGATTTTCCCTCTAATGAAAAGCGGGACTAAGAATGCTAGCCGTCTGGATGGGTCTCCGTGAGCATTTCCCGATTTACCCTGGTGACTGGTGGGAAACTTTTGTGAGGGTGGGTCGGTCACTCATGATTGGTCGGTTCATAGAGCTATATATATGGTGCTAACTAAAAAAAACCATGGTTGCCTCCCGTATGCATCATATCCTTTTTATTTTCAAGTCAGACTTCTCTATCTTTAATTATTTTTAGCTAAGCGCGTTGGTGACTTGTTTTGAGAAACCAATAGCTCTACCGCTACTATTGATCCTCATGGCTCCATTATAGTAACTATAGTTGTCAAAATTGGCTAACATTGATACAAGTCACCTTTAATTTACCTAGAAATGAGTTAAATTCCAAGGAAAATATATCAAAATGACTGCAATTTGGGTAAATCAAGAGTGGAAGTATGAGATCTATTCAAATTTAGTTGAAATAAGTTGAGTTGGAAACTCAGCGATTTAACAAACTTCTTGCTTGTCTTGGTTCGGTTACTAGCAAATGTGCACAAGACGATGAGAGACTCTTCTTTGCCCTCTTGAATTCCAATTTAAATTTCTCAGCATCGTCACCACTCAGATTTTCACAAGATCCATATCTCAACCTTGCTAGTGCTTATAAACAACCACAAATTAGACTAAGTGCCTCATTTTTTTCCTCAAAACAGAATTAAGAGAAATTAATGCTAATTGACAGAAATACTATAAAAATATTTGTTGTGATTTAAGTCTCAATTAAGTTTCTTAGTATGTTGAATTTTATTTAATTAATATTATAATCTTATTCAATTTTATAGTGATTGCTAGATTTTTAACATTTGCTGTTATAGAATTTGATTTTATTATTTGTTATAAAATATTTGTGTTTTTATTACTTTCATATTAGTAAAATGGTAGTTTGGTGCACGAAGTTCCCTCCGATGCCAAGTCTTGGGGAAGGATCGAACCACATTAGATCTATTGTACACAATCTTTTCTTGTATTGCAAGAGATTGTTCCGCGATTCAAACCTATGACCACAAGGTCACACGGCAATGACTTTACCATTGCACCAATGTTTCTCTTTTGCTTTCATATTACTAGATAAGATTTATTATTTCTTGATGATCTAGTACGTGTTATATATATATATATATAATATCATGATAATGATAGTAATAATTTATACGTTGTTAATTATATGTATTTGGTCAAACATAATGTACAATGAGTGAACACAATTTGTTATTTTATATATGAACCTTTCTTTTAATTTTTTCCCCTTAATGTGTCATAATCACTAGCCCCACTCATTTATAACGAGTGATATTAATGGTTCTTTTACCATCTGAGCTTTATGCTGATACCAATTTTGACAACCAGCTTAGTTACATTGGAAATTTCTATTTTTGAATTGGTGTTCTTCTTTTAACCTTGACGATGTTTGACCATCTTTGTGGTTGTCCTTTTGATGTAGATACAAGCAAAAAACAGGAAGGCTGTTGCAAGAATCCAAAGTCAATTTCTTCCAATTCTGAGAGATCTTTTGTCAATTCATCAAATTCTCATGCCCTGTATTTTAGGGATGGTGATCTTGGCACTGGTTCTCCATCTAAGTTACATTACAAAAAGACATCTGAAAACGAAAATGAAGAGCTCTGGTAAGGTTCTGGACAATTAGTTAACTCAAAAATAGCTTCTACAACCAACTTTGCCACAGATATTTATTAAGGTTAGATGATGATGACAATTCGGAGCTGATTGCAGTGACAGGTCCCTTTATTAGTTCATAGAAGAGTATTTTTTAGCAAATAATATGATGGTTGTATGGAAAAGGAAACATTAGATTGTCCTACCAAAAAGGATACAGTTCCATATTCTGATACATCACAGCTAAATGTTATGTTATTTATAATAGTGAGCTCCTGTCACATATTGGAACTCATATTTCACAGCGTGATTATTGAAGGACTTACATTTGGAAATTATGCTAGATTACCAATTACAATATTCAACTCCACACAGATAACTGAAACTCATACTTCACAGTTCGACAGTAATCTTCTGTTTATCTATTTATGCTGTTTTCTCCGTTTTATATCAATGCTTAGACAATTAATCGTAGTCTGTGTCTTTCTCAGTCAACCTAGAAAAAGGCCATGGAGTTCTCCTTTTATTCAGCATGGACGTGAAAATAAAAATCCTGCAATTGTTTGCGATTTTTTTGCTCAAGGTTGGTGCATCAAGGGAAGTTCTTGTAGATTTCTTCACAAGAAAGAGGTGGTTGGCAACTCTAGTCTGGAGGCACAGGAAGGTAAGGGTACTGCTGACAATTCCATTGATTGTCAATGCTCGTAAATGATGTATCTAGAATTTTATCCCGTGAGTATGAAGGAAAACTTATTGATTTACCATGTTTTAAATGTTTGACAAATGGAATTTTACTTGATTCAATAGGCATATCGGACATGCCAATTTCAGAATATTCAACAAAACCAGATTTCCATTTACAAAGGTCTCTTGTCCGGACATATGGCAAGGATATGCATGGATTGTCTCAGTTCAAGAACCATGATATTCTTCATGCATCAAAGAACTTTTCTGATGAGCATTTTCAATCTGGCAGTGGTAGGACATCTGCTCTCCTATGTGATGAAGTAAGACAGAAACCAATGTTCCAAAGAAAAAACACAATACCAGGGCTAATACCTATGGTTGATTTTACTGCTGATAGATACTCAACTAGTGGAGAGATTACATCAAGACATTTTTCAAATGAAAGAATGATGTACAAGGAACTGCCAATTGGAGGTCATAGAAATGATGCATCTTCTTTGACAGAAACCCCGTTAATTTCAGAATCTGTTTTGTTCTCTGGTGTATCATCGACACCAATCGATGTCCACAGAGATAGCAACAACGCTTATTCTATTGGAAAAAAGCCAGACGACCTTCCTGGACAACATCGAGGGAGCTGCTTCACAATTCATGATTCTTCTTATCCAACAAGTTTCGAGTCAAATTTTGACAACTCTACTTATTCAATTCGGGGATCTCCTGCAACTGAATCACTTCATTCATTTGCTCAAGCAGGCACAAGATTTATTCATAGACCTCCAGTAAGTGACGAACGCGGGGATGTCCATACAATGTTAAACCACAGCAGCAGTTTCACCACTTCTGGACATCCAAATGTTGCTGGGGATTCGTTATCTTGGCTGCAACAAAATCTTGAAGGGAACACTTGGGAAAACTCTATACCTTTTCAACCCTCATTTTCCTGTGCTTCTTTTATTGAATCCTGTTCCGATAGCCAATTTGATGCCCTTGGCAGCAACATTGGTCATCCAAAAGAAGTCACAACTCCTGTATTAGCTGGAGATTTTAAACCAGGTTATGATGCCAAGAAATCTGCAAATTCTTTTACTTCTGCTAGTGACACAGCTACTGTGGCTCCTGATCTCACTACAAACGACGAGAAAGGGCACATCCCTCGCATGGCTGATCCTGCTCCTATTAATGATGCCAAAGTTGGCAATAATACGAGAGATGTAAACAAGGTAGATGATAATATTATGGAATCAAAGTCAATGAAGATGGTTTATGCAGCTTTGGTGGAGTACTTAAAGGACTTGCTAAAGCCATGGTGGAAGGAGGGTCACTTGAGTAGGGATACCCATAAGTTGATTATTAAGAATTCAACTGAGAAAGTCTTAGGTACATTGCAACCCCATCAAGTCCCTAATAGCCCGTTGTCAATAAAACAATATTTATCCTCGTCCAGGCCAAAGCTCTTGAAACTAGTGGAGGTCTAATCTCTACCTTGGCCATCATAACCATAAGCGTTATCTTTTTTATATAATAAAATTCTATGTTTTTTTTTGCAGGCCTATGTGGATAAATATACTAAATCCTGAGATGACTGCTCTTCTCGTGGATCTGATCTCTTCTTTCGGTGGGTATTATAAACTTACATTCATGCTTGGCTGTTTATGGTAAGCATGCAAACCTTTCCCCTGCATTTCGATTCAGTTTTTCCTGGATTATGTGTACTTTTTAATTGTCAAAGTCATAGCGAGAAATTGTAACATTAAATTTGGAGTTGAAGAATGGCCAAAGGCCATGGATAATCAAGGATATTTACATACTGAAGAAAGTTGGTTTGTGTTGAACTCGATGTTTTAAAGGGCATATGTAGACGTATTTAATGTGTTTGATTGATTTTAAATGTTAAATTAGAATGTAAAAGGCGATTGGACCCCAAAAGAAATAAAACAGGTCAAATTCGATCTAAGAGGTTTTGTATGTTCTTGTTAATTGTCAACTCTACCAAGAATTGACCTTCGACGTTCGGGAGCTGGAAGATCATCTTAAGAACGTGGACAAGACTATGCCAACGTGCTTGCAACATCCAACCAAAGTCAACGCTTTCGTTTTCAAATTCTTGAACTCGTTTCAACGCCAAGAAGAAGAGCGGGCGACTTCTCGTTGAAGCTCAAGGTCCCAATGTCCATGGGAAGCGAGAGAAAGATCTCAGTGGATCCCCTCTCCTTGAAGCTTGTCGCCGAGGATGGAGGAGCTCCTCCGGCCGCCGACTCACCCCTGTTCTTGCTTTCGCCGCTCGCACAGCCCAATTTCTTCAGTGGCAACCTCCAAGGAGGCTCCTTGATATCGCCCAGCTTGGCGCAACAGCAACACCACTTCACGGCCGTCACCAGCCTCGGTCGGCAGCACTCCCTCGCTCTCTCCCGCTTCGCCGCCGAACAGAGGGCGGCGCTTTGCCGGAGCAAGTCGTGCGGCGAGGGGCGGTCCTCCGTGCCTTCCGATGGCTTCACTGACATTTTGTCGAGCAGGGAGAGCGCCGCTCGAGTGGCCGACGGTCGCGAGCAGAGCCACTCTGTGGGCTCAGGGGAGCCACGAGCGGAGCAGCGGGTGAAATGTGGGTGCTTGTTCTTGCCCGGTTTGTCCCACAAGAAGAAGCAAGCGAGCCTCCGGAAGCGAAGCCAAATGGAGGAAGAAGGCCAAATGGAGGAAGAAGGAGAAGAGGAGGAAGAAGAAGTAGAAGTAGTAGTAGAAGTCATGGACGCGAGCCACGTGTCGAGGACGGTCTC
>JBBPFP011115632.1:0-11938 GCA_037974795.1 Kaempferia galanga | reverse complement strand
AGTCACCATAATTTGAAAGATCTACGTATGGTGTTTCGTGCCTGATTTATAAGTATCAATTGATTTTAGACAAGCCAGGTCATATATTCCATTTTCATACAAATTTTGTAAGAGAACCCTCTCAGCCCCAGTGGCATGGTAAAGCACTTAAAGAAACAATTAAAAAGACCAAGATCAAAAACCCAAATGAAAGGAATATTTTAAAAGTCGACTTTCGAATGTGCGTGAGCTATGCTCTGGATTTGCCAAATCAGGGAAGGCCGTCTACTTTAGTCGGGCAAAATCCAGACATTAGAATTATAAAAGAGATAATTGACATAAGACTAAACAATAACCAAACGACAGATTATCATGCTTGAAGCAGAAAGTACGGCAATGGGGAATAGCATCAACTAGCATCTTATTGAAATTAAAATAGCTGAATTATGTTAAACGAATTGCAATCTAGCAAACATGACAAACCAATTGTATTCTAATTCCAGGTCAAATGAGGACTAATACAAGCAACCTTTACCTCGCAATAACAAGTTTATTTCTGTGAATTATCCCCGTCGCCAAACTGCAACAAAAGCAATGTTAACGACAAAAAAAAAATCACTGTGAATTCAATGATAATGAAGAGAAACTAAACAAAAAGTCTTTTATGGAGTAACTAGTCCATAATCGAGCTATGACAGACTTAAGAGAAACAGTGCTTTCCTTTTCACCAGGGAGGAACAATGTTTTGTCATGAGAACAGAATATGATAAAATTAATTTCAGAAACAATGAAACCAGAACAAGAATGGCATCAGCAAACCTGAAAAGTTACAGCATAATAAAACTTATAAAAACGTGGGAAAAATAGATTAACAACAGATAAGTTAAGATGTTAAATATCTAGTACAGAGCTTGATAATTGGAAATAAGATACCCCAACAAGAAATGTGCAACAACTAAGGGGGATAGTAAAAGGATGAGGAGCATATTAATTCTTGATCACACAAGAACTAGTTTGCAAATGGATAAAATTTATAGGGACTTCGAGTTTGTAGCGGAGGAGAACATACCACCCAGCTGCAGCCTGCAGCGGTACCATCTTGCAGATGAAGATTTGGATGGTAAGTCCATGAACATCATCCAACAAAAAGCCAATATCCATCTCCTAAACTTATGCATAAACTTAAGGATTCTGCAATTCATCCTTCCCGTAAACAAGCGGAAATTCATCGACATGCTCTGAACGATCATATGCATCTCCAATTTTCTTCAACTTTTGATAGACACTGTACATGGAAGGCCTGTCCTTTGGGCAGGCAACCACACAGCCAGAAGCAATCCCCAATACCTGCATAATCTCATCATCCTTGCCCTTCCCCTGAAGCGATGTATCGATAGTCTCATGGGTTCGGCCAGTAACAGAAAGCCGATTCACCCAATCCACCAAAGTACCCTTAAATCCTTCGCCTGCGGTGTCACTGCTGATCTCAGTTGCCCTCTGCCCTGTGAGAAGCTCCAACAGGATGATTCCAAACGCATACACATCAATTTTGGTGGTCGGATCGGAGTTGGTAGCAAATTCTGGAGCAATATATCCAAACTCCCCGAAATCTCCATTCAGGAATGGACTTGTGTCATTCCCATTCCCACTCGACGCTCTCATGAGTTTTGTGAACCCAAAATCTATGATCCTTGCGTCGTAGTCCTCGTCCAGGAGGATGGCCTTCAAGCTCAAGTTCTGGTGGAGGAATGGGATCTGGAAACCATGGTGGAGCCAAGCGAGACCGCGAGCGGCGCCGATCGCAATCCTGACCCTGGTTGGCCAATCAAGAGCGTCGTCAGAAGATTCAAGAGCCGTGGAGAGGGCGCCGTTGGGCATGTGCTTGTACACGAGAAGCCGCTCATCCTCAACGATGCAGAAGCCGAGGAGGGGAACCAAGTTGGGGTGCCGGAGCTGCCCAATCCTTCCCATCTCCGCTCGGAACTGCTTCTCCGGCAACGGACAAGAGTGGAGCCGCTTCACTGTGAGCGCCGATCCGTCTGGCAGAACCGCCTTGTACGACGTCCCCATCCGCGGGCTCCCGGCGACAATTATGTTGGGGGGATGGAAGTCAGAGGTAGCGGCCATCAGATCCGCTAACTTCACCTTCACAAGCGGCTTCTGGAACAGAGATACGGGCACGAGGCGGTTGTGCGCCGAACGCAGCCGCTCTGCCCACCACCTACCGTCCTCCACGCCTTGCCCAGGAGCAGCCCACTTACCAGCCGGCGACCAGCATCGCCAGATCAAGTAGGCTAGGGCGAGCGAGACAACGGCACCGAAGACACCCGCAGCAATGATGATGATTAGACTGCTCTGAGTCAGAGATCTGCCGCAACGGGAGGAGATGGGGCGGCCGCAGAGACCATCATTTCCATCGAAAGCGGAGGAGCCAAACTTCTCTCCGAGCGGCGCCGGAATGGGGCCGGAGAGCTGGTTTCCAGACAGATCTAGTCGAGTGAGGCGATCAAGCTGTACAAGGGAAGAAGGGATAGCACCGTCCAGGCGATTTCCAGATAGGAGGAGGGTATTCAGGAATCGGCAGCCGGAGAGATCAGGCGGGATAGCGCCAGCGAGCTGGTTGTTCGACAGATCGAGCGTCACCAGATAAGGTAACCAGGAGCATAACTCGGCCGGAATCTTGCCGGAGATACTGTTAGATGATAGATCGAGGACGGTGGCTGCGGCACAATACCGCAGATCAGCGGGGATGGAGCCGGCAAGGGACATTCCCCGGAAGTTGAACCCTAGCACGCGGTTCTCCTGCGGATTCCAGCAAGAAATTCCCAGGAAGCTACAAACGAACCCTACCGTACCATTGGAGAAGTTCCAGCTCAGATGGCCGTCGCCGTCGAGAGCCGCCTTGACCCCACGGAGGCACCGAACGTCGTCCTCCGCAGCCACCGCTGCCGCCCACAGCACCACCGTGCCAACCCACACAAGCACCCTCATCTCGATGCCACAAGACCGATCGCCGGAGAGACGGATGGATCTGGGAAGTGAGCGCACATCAATGTGGAAGATAGGTACAGGATGGAGATGAGGAGAAGGACGTGAGAGTGGAGTTGGGATGGGGTGAGCTTAAGTTTCGTTCACCGGAGGAGACTGGGCAGCTAGTGAGATCTGCGCAGGAGCACTGAACCGGTCAAATTTAGTGGGGAACCGTGGCATGGACCTCACGCTTTCTGTGTGATGTATGATGGGGACCGGCCACTCAGTGAATTTTGGTGTTGTTTATTTTACCTGTAAATTGTCATAAAATTAAATTTTAATTTTATCATCTAAAGAATATTTTTTTGAACTCACTCATCTACATCGTCAATTCATCTAATTCAGTGTATATATACACACATATTTTAAATACTATACACTATATGAATTTAAGAGGGATTATACATGTCCTATAATCATCTTTGAAGAGGTAAATAGAAAAATTATAGTTAGCTAATAGAGGAAAAACTTTTTTCTTTGATTTTACCGAGATTCAAACTTTTACCCTATGATAATAATTTTGTTCCACACTAATCAATTTAACTCTATCTCAGGGGTTACATATATAATATACTATATTTGAGTTTAAATTGTATTGAATTAAAAGAAATTATATCTCTTTTTAGATGAATAATATCTCGTTCGATTTTTTTACCTATGTTTGATAACAGTTCGTCAAAATGAGATCACACAGACTGACAAGAAAGTTGAAATTGTACGTGGAGTTGAAAGACCAACGGTAAAATTAAAACTTTCTATGGGAAGTCTAGAACAATTTACCTTTATTTTATTACCGGAAGGTAGAAAAACAATCAAGGCAGAAAATAATATAAAAAGTTCTTTTATTTTTATTTTTATTATCAATAAAATAGTATTTTATTTTTCTAAAAAAATTATTCTAATCCTTATTTTAGCCAAAACCATTTTAATATGTTCAAAATTATTAAATAATTATCGTCAAACTTAATTATAATTATAATTATTATAATATAAAATAATTACTTAAAATTATTTAGAATACAGGAGTAAACTACTCGAAAAATATTTAATTGATATTTGAAATTATCAAATTGGATCCAAACTCGAAATAACAAGTCAAATTTAAATTCATAATATTTTATTTAATTATTCATAAATTTATTTTTATATAATTTTAATTTAAATAGGTTCAAATTAAGATTCAAATAATATGAAATAAATTTAAATTTAAATTATTCCTAATTATAATTGGATTCTTTTAGATTCGAATAATTAACGGTTCGAATTTTATTTAAAATTAAACTTGAATCAAAATTATTTAATCAAATTTAAATATACACGTATTTTTCAAACTCAAACTGCATCCCTAATTTAGAATGACTTGGACTAAAACTGCTCTAATTGCTTTACGCAAAGGTACTGCAACAATTAGATAAAAGGTATTCAAAATACGAGATTCACTGTTTATTTACAATACTAATTGATCTATAAACTATTTATTTCAAACTGTTCTACCACAAACTTAAACATTAATCAAACATGACTTGAGAAACCACAATATAAATTCTCTGATCCAAGTTCATTAACTAGATTATCATATCGATATGCTATTGGGAATTCCACGTCCAGTCACCCCAGGTCCAGAGGAGGGAAGAAGTAGTTCATAAGGCGGAACACCCGCGCCACTCCGATTCTTCAAGTGGAGGTCCTTGTTCCTTCTGCTTATGATCTCCTCAATTTCTTCCAGTCTAGCGGAGAACTTCTCGAAGCAGCTCATGACCTGCCTGTCGTTGGTCCAATGCGTGTGCCAGTCAGTCATCTGGCCGAGATACTCCTCGTCTTCCGAGTGCGTCGATAAGGTGTCTTGAACTGCCATAATTTGAGTAGCCTGCAACTGCGATGGCAAAGATGACAAGAACATGTACTGAGGATTGTGAAGGAACTTCTCATACGCGACGGGTTCGTCTTCTTGGGGAATGAGTTTCTTCATGAGTGTAGGTCGATTGGGCATGTAACCGCCGAACGGATACTGCCCGAAGTTTATCGCTGCGTGTTGCCCTGATGCGGTCCATATCATCGTCGTGAGAATGTGGATCAAGTCCCCATTGGTGTTTAGGGGAGGCCACCATGGTTCACCTCTCTTGTCAGGGTGACCTTTGTTTTTGATCTCGTCCCACCAGGCCTGCAGCTCGACATCAGAAGTGATGGTGTTGTCATCTGAATAGTAGTGAATGATATAGTCCTTAACCCATTCTTCAATTGCCGACCAGACAAGGAGACCATCTGCCGCATAAGGATAGTCCTCGATTACCAGTTTTATTCCGCAAGGCATTGAAGGATCCTCGACGGCCATGCCTCTGAGTTTACAGTAGTTTAAACAATTAGAATATAAAAGCTGGATTCTTTCTAAGTTTGGCAAAAGAAAATGCTTAGAAATGTGCTACTCCTTAACATGTCTCATTTTAAGATGGTAGGGGGTCAGCAAAAAATGACTAAACTGAATATCATGATGTCATCAATCAACTAATAATTAAAGTTTTGTTAATTGACCAACCGAATTAACCAATTTTATATCGGTTCGGTTTATTCGATTTTGGTAATAAAGTTCAATCAGTTCAGTTTGTCTAAAAACAATTCAGTTTAATTGACTTCAATTTGTTCACTATTTTGAACTGCACACCCGTATCAAATGGTATCTTTTGACTGAAGCATAAAACAACAAAAGTACTAATGCCAGGCAATAGCAGATTGCTTACCTCCTAAGAAGATCAGCTGGTAGAGCTTCCATATCGAATCGCCATATACTTTTGTATGCAGCGGAACTCAACTCCATCGCATACTTTCCAGGACTGAAGCAATTTTCAATGATACCTCCCCCGTTGATTAAACTTTGGCGTGCCAAAGCATTGATTTCCAATGTGTACCGCATGTGCGGATGAAGCAACTTGAAAACTGGGTGCATCGAACTGAGTTGTCTATGAGAAGCAATTATGTATGGTTCCATAGCAGCATGAGTCCTTAACCTACAATTTAAAAGATGCAATAATTAACATCTGAAAATTAGGATTGGAAACACCTTTGTTCGTCAAGATTCTGACCAAATAGTGAAGTAATCGGATCAGAAGTCTTAAACAGATCACATTAGACACTATGAGTCCAGGATGAACTATAGGAAAACAGATTAGTAATGGCTAACAGGAAAAGCTATCTTCATTTTTACAAACTACTGAGAGGATAATAGGTATTACTCTATTAGGTTAAAAGTGGTACAAATAAATACCTCGCAAATTTTGTAAGACAAAAATCAAAAAGGACATTCCAAATTATGCAAATCATAAAAGGGCATCTTTTTTGTTAAAAAAAAAAGTGAGAAGAGCATCCCCTTCAAATGTTTTGTACCCATAATACTTGATCAAAATTATTTAAATTTCATCAAAATCACTTTAAAATAGTTGTAGAAGCTACTAAGTAGCCGCTACACAATTATACCTAAACTCAAAACTCTAAAATTTAAATCCTAAATCTTAAACTCTGAATATTCTTTACCAATTTGATCAAAATTATTTACACTTTATCAAAAACTGCACAATTATAGTTAAAACCTAAATGGAATACCATTATCAATTTAGTCAAAATATTTAAACTTTATTAAAATCACTTTAAATTGATAAAAAAAATCACTTTAAAACGGTCGTAAAAGCTACTAAGTAGCTGCTACATAGTTGTAAAAGTTACTAAGTAACTACTACAATAATCCTATAGTATTATATTAGTTGTTACACATTGTAACAAAGTAGCTGCTACTTGTAGTAACAACTGATTGGGTATTCTCACAATAAAACATCTAATGGAGCGTCCTTTTGATTTTTTTTTTTTTTTTTGAAAAAGGTATGCCCTTTTGACGATTTACATAATTTGAGATGCCCTTTTGATTTTCGTCCAATTTTTTATTGTCTACGACTAGATGGTATTATATGAGTCAAATTCTACTAATAAATAATTACCAACAAGAATGAAGATTTCTTTTAAAAAAATTTTGCTTAAACATAAAAACTCTAAGAATCTAACCATTCTAGTCTGAAAATATCAACCAATCTACGTTATACTTGCATTTAACAAGAAAAATCTTACCAATGATCCACTAGCTGATGAACACCAGCGTCATTTGCACAGACATGGGCCTTGGCCAGTTTCCAGATCCAGTTTGTCGTCGCATCATGCCCATGAGTGTAAACCTTTTTCCGAGAAGGCATTGACGGGGTACTCAGCAAGCTGAGTTCAATCGCAATTGGTCTAAGGATTCCAGTACGTGTGAGAAACAAGATCGTCCTCGAGGCATAGATTTTCCTTCCTTTCAAGGAGTTGATCTTCTTAACGAATGGCAAAAGGATATCATGATAATCTATTATAAATAGCCTATTATGGTTCATTGCCTGCGCAAGGAGTTAAAAAAGAGAATTATCATAAAAGACCAACAGTATAAAAAAAAAGGCAATCTTGTGCACGAAACTTCCGCCAGTACAGTTACGACAACCTTACTGTTGTATCAAAGCTCCCCTTCATGAAAGGCCAACAGTAAAAACTATAAAAAGAAATTGACTGTTATTACCTCCTCAAGGCTCATTCCATTTAGCTCATGTTCTAGACATTCCTTAGTTAATGCTGACTCCGGCGATCCATAAATTTCAGGATCTAACTGGCTGAGTATTGGGAATTCCTGCAGTGAAGAAATCGAAGCAAATAAATAAAGATTGTGAGATAACAAAGCATCATCATCCTGAAATGTCATGTAGTACCCTTAATCTCTGAATTTCCACTGGATTAACACCAGCTAGTGTTTGCCTAGCAAACTCAATGTCCCTCAACCAAGCAAATCTATCCTCTGAAAGAAATTTCTTGATTAGATAAGCACACTTAAAAGACAGAATCAGTTTCGATAAGTAGACAAAAGTCATTAAGTTTTACTTGATATAATCGACGGTATGTCGTATTTCATCAGTTTTTGGCCCATCATCATCAGATTACTGAGCACTGCAGGAAGTAGCTTCTCGGCTTGCTGTTCCTCCTCGCTCTTAATAAGCAAACCATCTTTGTATAGCCTGTCGATGTCGGAAAAGCACTGGAATTGGCTGTCTGAACTAGAGAGTGCAGCCATCATAGCTGGTATCAGATTGTGGAATAATGCTCTCAGAGCTCCTGCTGAAAAGTTATTTTGCTTGATCTCTTCAAAAGTTTCATCTCGCGGAACATATACAGGATGAGGTTTCTCCACCCTGCTCTCAGCACTAGGATCTGCATGCCCCAAATCACACATGCAAAATGAACTTGTATTAACCCTCCTCATTGACGATCTGATCAATTGGGATAAGTTGGTAGATTCCACTTTAAAATATTTGAGATAATGCAGTTTCTACATGACATATAAGTTGGTGATAACTCTCAAGAGGTGATTTTAGATGAAATAGCTAGTGCTATAAATGAATAAAATGTTCATGAGTAAGTTTGGTGTTTGATTTGGTAAGTGTTTGTTTATATTCGGCAAAAAAGTGAAATCAGTGACCCTGGCGCAATCAACTACACAAAAAGTTTCAAACAATCAAACAAGCTTTAATTGGGAGTTCGAAAACATATAATGAACCAAGCTTGAACCAAACTCAAGCTTGTAAAAAAGAAACCAAGCTAAGAGGAAGAGAGTTTATAAGGGAAGAAGATGACTTTTCTTTTTGATGATCATGAATTACTTCGAATGGAAGAATCTATGAAGCACAAAACAACCAAGCAAGTAGAAAATATACATGAAGATACTGTTGTATTCAGCAAAAGTCAATAGAAGGTTACACTTATTTCCCTCTAATACCTGATCGAGTTGGTGGTCTGCCAGTGCGACAACGTCTAGGATATGGCCTATCCGAACCAGCTAGATTTGGCCTAGCAAGATCTGCATCTTTATCAGGGTTGCCCAAATCATTATAAGGGGCATAGTCATATATCATTTCAAACTTCTTCCTCTCGCCTTTGCCATTGCCACGCAAACCGACCAGCATGTTTTGTCTGAGTTCCTTCAATCCATCCGGAGTCTGTGAAGGTAAGTATGCCTGCTCATATCAAAAATAAGAATAAGAAAAAAGGATCATCAAATGGAACAGAATTCTCAACTCTTGAATCATAAAATGGAAAAAAGTTATCACTAGAATGTTTATTTTCTTACGTCTTCTTACCTGATTGCTGAAAAGGATCCGACTCTCTGGATTATCATCACGACAATGGATCCATGAATTTGCAGGGAAGAAAAAAGGCCCATCATTGAAACCATGAACGACGATCTCCACTAGGTAGAACTCTCTCATATGGAGATTGGTAATGGAAATGGCTCCAGGGCGGCCAAAAGTTGATGGGACAGTCAGATTGGCTGCGTACTCAACAAATGATGGATGCTTTGACGATCTTGGTAGAAACCCCCTAACGGGAACCTCCACACTCTTCTTCGCTGATTCAGTATCTAGCAATTTTTTTTTTTTAAAAGTAATTAGTCATCGCCATGTTCTATAAGTTTCTTCTGATAGAAGCTAGAGAAAGCACACAATTCATTAAAGGAGAGAATTTGTTGTAGGAATAACTGAACAAAGTTGTTTTAGCCAAGAAAGAGCTATTGCACAGGAAATAGAATACCGCAACCGTAGCAAAAATAGCGTTAGAATATGGCTGAAATACCCACAAGCCGACTCTTTAGAGAGAATATTGTTGCCTACTGATACAGCATAGCATAAGACAAGCCTCCCCAAGATCTGACAACCAACTCATAATGGATAGGTGAACTCAAGTTGTAAAAGGAGACAAAATCATATTCCATAAATCTTGAAAAGTTGTAAAATTAAGTTGCCACGATTCAATAAACAGATTCAGGAGAAATTACTCCAACAAAGAAAAAAACTATTTCAAAAAAGATCATTTCAATAAAAAGTCAGAACCTTTTAACAATAACAAATATATTGATTGGAAATGCAAACGGTAACCATTTGGACAAAGTACACAGACAGATTTTTATGGCAAATGCTGATATTTTAGTAACTGTTCGTTTCCCTCTTCACTTGAACCCAAAGTCGGATTTCAAAAAGCACTACAAAAGGGTGAAGACAACAAGAACATAACAGAACTTAAAGTGGCATTTTACGGATGAATATTTCCAAAAAAGCATCAAAAGCTTCCACTTGAGTACTATATTTTTGTAAATTTAATCGAGCTTTCTTAATTGGCTTGCCAAAGTCAGCATCATGTGACAAGAGAGATATTCAATCCAAATTCACATAAACCTCACAAAGAAGTGAATTCTGAAAGGATTGAGGAATGATTTTGCATTCCATTATTGAACATGTATGAATGATGACAAAGGTGAACTCTCAACCTATAATCTATAGCATACTAAGACAAAACCTCTCTTTTGTACTTTAATAAAGCAATAAGAACAGAACAATAACCAAATCACAACCGATTAAACCAAACTTTTTTAGACAAATCAAAAAAGTTTGTTTTAACCGACATAGCTCAAGAAAGTAGGGTGAAGGGGATTTAGAAAGAAGATTTTTGTAGTGGCTCACCCACCGGGATCGACCTCCTCGCTGAAGAGCCGCACCCTTATCCCTTGCCCGATCCCGTTGACGAAGTACTCCCACTGATTCTCGATCTTTTCCACCAACCTCTGCTTGATCCTGTTCCTCACCGTGAGCACCAGCCTGACATCGGTCGCATCCGCCGGAGGCGGCGCGGAGGACCAAAACGTGCCTCCTGGGACCGCCGCCGGCTGCGACGGGATAGTGCCGACGCTCTTGTCGTCGCCGCTGATCACCGCGCGGACCTGCCGGACCGCAAATGACCGGTGGCGGCGGCTCTTGACACACAGAGGGTGCGCCCCGCTGCCGCTTCGAGCCCCGATCTGAGGTTTGGAGGGGCAGAAGCAGGACGTTGACTTAGCGGATAGCATCACATAGACCGAGTCAACGGATGAAAACAGCAGAAGAGTGCAGGAAGCTTTGGAGGACAAGCGGAAGAGAAGAGAAGTGCGAGGATCGAAGAGGGATCATGCGATCTTCACTCGCATCACATAAACGAAGCAGAGTAGAAGACTGAGAAGATGGCAGAAGAAAGCCGTAGCAGAGTAGCTGGCTCCGAGCTTGAGTCACAGGCAATGTTAATATTAATTGCAAACGATAATTGCAGCTTAATTATTAAATTCTGCATTTAGCATGTGCCGCAATCTTATAATTTTTTTATATTATTATTATCTACGAATTCTGTTGTTCTACGTGGAACCGTCGTAGCGGGCCCGGGTTCTGTTATTCTACGTATCCATGCGTGAGGAATACTGAGTGTTATTATTTTTTTTTTAATTATCATTTTCTTTAACTTAAATTTTAAATTTTACACCATAAGTCTTTTAAAAAGTAAATAAATGAAAATTAACATATTCTCCTACTTTTTACTATTATCAGCATGATAAAGAGTCAAAAAAAAAACTTTTTTTAAAAAATCTGATTGATTGCCTAAATTTAAAGATAGACCGTAATTAAACAAAATAAAAAATAGATGATTCATGTTTAAAATTTGAAAAAGAAAATTCATTTTATTGAATTTAGATATTTAATTTTCACTATCTAATACATTTGTTTCCTTATAATTTACCATATTTATATTTTTTATTGCAAAAGTTTTCTTATATAAAATATAAAATAAAATCTTTATTTTAGAAATCTAATACAAATGATCTAAGTTGTAATATTCATCTCTACCTCCTTTTTATTCATAGCATCAGAGCTCAATTTTTTTAAAAATTTAGTATAACATCATCTTATCTATAATATATTTTATGCTCCATTTTAAAATAATTTTAATTAAAATTAAATAATTTTGATTGAAATTGTTTTATAAATAGACCATGTTTAAGTTAAAGTTGTCC
>JBBPFP011115420.1:0-11943 GCA_037974795.1 Kaempferia galanga | reverse complement strand
AGACTTCCACGATGAACCCATGTGCCGCCCAACTGCACCACAATAAATCTATAATTTTAACACGTATCCAATTATTTCTTTTCGATTTTAAGTAAATGAAAAACGAAACTAATTTTGTTGCTTTCCTCCCCCACCCCACCCAACCCAACCCCACCCCAACCCAACCCAACCCAACCCCACCCCACCAAATTCCACTAGTTAACGCCAACGAGTTGTTACATCCGTCCGATCGCGATCTGACGGCCACCGTTTTCTTCCTTATTTAAAGAAATAATAAAAAATCATCAATAAGAACATGACAAACCTTTACCTGCACACGCTTTCAGTCCGACGGCTGGCCGAGGCCTTTGCGCTGAGCTGTAGCGGGTTCGAAAAGGGAAAGAAACGGCTTCCTTCCTTCGCTTTCCTCCTGCCTCTATATAAATCGCCATTCTCTCTTTCTTCCCTTCCAACTGCGAACCCTAGTCCCGATCGCGACTCTCGCCGCCCGATCTATTTCGCCGTCGATCTCGCTGCCGTCGTCATGGCCTCCGCCTTCGCCGTCCTTCGCTTCGCCCTGATGGCGCTCCTCGCCGTGGCGTGCTCCGCCCAGGGACCCAGCCCCGCTCCTACTCGTCCTCCGGCCGCGGCACCCGCGAGGCCCCCGATCGTCGCCCCCGTCTCCCCTCCCCCGGCGCCGACCATGGCGCCCGCCTCCTCTCCGCCGTCCGCGGCCCCGGCCGCGCGATCGCCCTCCTCCGAGGCCCCGGCTGCTGTTCCAGTCTCCTCTCCTCCCGCCCCTCCTCACTCCGAAGGGCCCTCCTCCCCTGCCGGCCCACCCGCCGGGATCCCCGAGCCCCCCAGCTCATCTCCGGGCAACGGCGCCGCCTCGGTTGCCGTCAGCTGGATCTCCGTGGCCGGCGCGCTGTGGATCGCCGCCGCGGCGCTCTAGATCCGGTTAGATCTGCATTTGCGTCCCAATTTCTACATTGATTCCTTACCTTAATCTCGCGCTTTATAATTAGCTGATATTAATTTCGATCATTGTATTTGTAGTTTTCTTGCTTTTTTTGGACGTGCGATAGAGACCTGTTATTTAATTTCGCAAATCTCCATTTTAGTTTACCTTTTGTTCTTTGTTTTAGGCTCAATAACTTTACTCTATCCGGCAGTAATTTGTCCAATTTGTCATCTATATTTTAATAATAATATTTATCAAAAAAAAAAAAGTAAATGATGAAAATAAACTGACCTAAAATAAAGATAATAAAACATTCTCACATATATCTTAACTTAACTTTTTAGTAGGTGAAGCTGTTAAAGTTTATGTTACTTTTTGTATTTCATCCATCCAATTGAAGAATCCATATTTATCATTTTTTTCTCTATATAAATAATAGTTATATTCATTATGAGCATTAACTTTATAGTCATACTATAAACTTTTTTCTGTGTATTAGTATAATTTTGCCATACAGACACTTTGCTTATATTTATTGTATGCTAACGATAATGATAAGGAAAAAATTTTTAATAATGAACTTTGTTTTATTTTCATTTAATTTTGTTTTATCAATTTAAAATTTTAACTTTTTTTTAATTGGTTGAAGGTGGTGAAATGAGATTTTGGATGATTGCTATTTTTTTATTATTATTATTATTTTTATCGGGTCAAATTGAGTTAGGTTAAATTTTTAGTAGTCGTATTAGATTTTTTTATTTTTATTTTTTTAAATACTTAAATTATTTTTTTAATAAAAATGTTTTAATCAGAATAATTTTAAAAATTAAGATTTAGATAGAATTATTTTCACCATTAACTATTTTTAAGTCCAAGAAATTAAATATTATTTTTTAAATATAAAAGAGCAAACTGTTACTAAATTACTTAGCCTTTATTTTACAATCTCGTCCCTTGTTTCTCTGAAGCTTCGCCTTCGAATGCCAAACTCGGATATTTGAATTGGACGCGTGTCGTCGTCATCGTCGTGTTCAGTGAAGTGGAAGCCAGCTGTGATACCAAACGCCGGTTCGAGGTCGCCGGGTATCGACGGCATGCCGTTTCGTGTGATGACATCATCAAAATTTGGGATCGGCTAAAGTTCGTTATAATGGTAGATTTTAAGAAAGAATGATATAGAATTAAAATATAATTAATAAGTTAAGCCAATGATAAAACTAGAGATGGCTACAATATTTTAAATAAATTTTTTAATTTTATAACAAAGATTGGACTGCCGTAAGTTTAAATCTCAACTCATACACAATACCTTATGGGAGTGCTAGGGTCATATTTTGCTCCAAACTGTGAAAATGGACATGGGGAAATAAATTTTGATGTAAATTTATTTAAAATTAATCCTGTCATAATTTATTTATAACTTCTTTTATCAAAGGGATTCTATCATATGACTTTAATTGAACTTAACGGATTAGAGTGAAAATTTTAACACATATATATTGCTTATTTGAGAAGCTTTTTTTTCAAAAAAGTATTTTCTGTAAAAAAATATGTTTTTTTTTCAAATAAAATGAGCCGACCAGCCGGTTCAACTAAATTATCCAAAACTTTAAGATAGCGCACTTCGTTCCCCTGCTAAGGACATTTTAATGCTTAAACGAAGACTCGAAGTCATACGAGAACACCCATAGTTTGCGGAGACAAGTTCCCGAGCATGGTAGAATTCTTTACAGCATTTCTTTCAACCTCAAGTAGTAGGCGAGAATAGCCAGTAGGATCACCAGCAGTAAAACCCAGGTGTTGAATCCTGTCGTCATTGTATTTGCACATAATAAATGACTTCAAAATTAAATTTCGAAGAAAATTAGAAGAGTTGCTTACCACCCTCTTTTTGCCTTTCAATCACTGTGACTCGTGCAGTTGAGTCGAAAGATGCAGAGACCAATGCCCTGCACATGAAAGAACTAGTGATTCAATAATTCTCGGCTTTTGTTTTCTTGTAGGCACTGCAAAAAGCCACTATTTTAGCAGAACTGCCTCTGAGCTTTTAAAAAATCAGGTCAGACCACTCTGCTTCCTTCGCTAAGATTCCATTTTAATGGCCTAATGGCAGCCCCCAAGGGACCGGATCTTGTGTATTACATGGAAGGGGGCGGTGCGCAAAGATAATTCAGCTAAAACAGGGACTTGGACAGTATTTGGTCTACTTTCTTACAGGCCAGAAGTTTAGAACAGGGATAGAGTTAGTGACCTTGAATCTTGTGAGAAAGCCAAGGCGGTAACAGCTCCAAGGTGTGCCTTTCTAATAGTTAATTGTGCCTGCAAGTCAGAGGATCTTAAGATGGTAACATCCCCATCCGGGTTCCCACTGCAAGATGAGTGAAAAGTTATTAAAGCTAGAACAAAATTTGTGATTTTGTTTAAAAGAAGAAAAAAAAATTGTGATTTTGATTGGGAGTCTATACCGCTTTCAAAATAAGATACATGGAAGGACTCACATGTTCAGTTGACGATTACAAGTAATGAGATTAACAGATTGTCAGTAACAATAGGCACTATTGGAAAATCTCATATAAAATGCAAAAATAATACAAGTATAAGATTCTCAATCAACATAAGATTTAGTCAATTCAAGGCATTAACAAACAGTGAAAAGATGCTACTACCATAATTATCCTCACAGATGTAGGAGAGCTTTAGTAACTTACATGGCTAGGTGATTACCATCCATTGACACATTAAATGCTGAAATAGGCTCACAGGAAACCTTCTTTGTGCCAATTCTCTTCCAGGAAAGGGAATCCCAAGAAATAATATTTGCTTGGTTACCTACAGAGAAACATCCAAGTGAGTTTAAATCCTAAAATCTTAGGAACAGCAGTGACGTGAATGCGAGAAACATGAAAAATAACAGCACCATTCATTGCAGTCACATATAAGACTTGGTTATGGGCCATAACTCGAGAAAACCTACAGAAACCAAAATTTTCACCCTGGAAAGAAGTATTTTGGAGTCATAGTTATAAGGGAAGTTCATACTCCGCAATAAACAATCAATTAAGAGGCTTCTTACACTTTCTCTTGCCAGACTGGCGGTGACAGTTGATGATGTCAAATCCCAAACTCTGCACGGGCCACTACTGCCCAGTGATACCAGAAACTTACCATTGGAACTGCCGAATATTTTTGAAAATTTTATTATATAAAAAGAGTAATTAGAAATCAAATGCTATTGATTTAATTAGAATGTAACAAGCTATCCATCCACCTAAAGTCCAGATCCTTCACAGTCGTGTGAGCATCACTTTGATCAAGAATATTCTCCATGCTTGGCCACTTGAAGACTCTTAGATGTCCATCCTGCAAGCAGCAAGAACACAAATTAAAACAAGTTGTTCGAGCAAAACAATATGAATAGAGAGACATGAAGTTAATTTAATGAATCGAGATCAAAGTGTGCTTTATTAAATAAATAGATAGGCATCAAACTATAACACATGTTTAAGTGGCAAAATGCAGAAATTGAATAGAAAAAGAAAAAGTGTGATGCAGCATGAGGAACAATAATCCCACATGGAGAACTACATAAAAGGACTCTATTTAACTTGGAATAAATCTCCTATTTCTAAACAAGATATCAACATAAAAGGATCTACCAACATAAAAATTTACAAAGTTTAACTTTCAAAAATTAAATTCCTAACTGCATTGGCTATACCAAGAAAATTGGGCATACAACAGATAATTGGCATCTTTCTTTAACCAATTTCCAAGTGTAGTGAACAATTGCTTCACCAACTCTGATTAGCCTGCTTTCTACGTTATCTTTCCTTGATAATCCCTTTCAATGAGTGAGATATTATTCTATCTTCTTTCTCCTTCAAGTTCTTAGAGAACTAAACGTTAACTTCGTTAGCATCTTTCTTTTCACTAGTCTCGCCCAATAAATAAGAAAATGTTGCGATCAATGACAGGGTAAGGATGGTGTCTGCATCTCATGTATCTCTTTTTTGGCCATGAGTTTTCAAATATAATGCAAAGGATAAAACACTGACACCAATACTGAAGAAGTGTGGCCTAAGAGGAGTGACCTACTTATACAAGAATGCACATTGAATTTCCAATGGTAGATCCATAATCAAAAAAGTTTTGTAAGCGTTCTAGAAGAAATGAATCATGTATAGGGCAAAATTAGTGATTGCGTGTAATCTACCTAATGTTAAATGCAGAGGTGGATACAAGCATCAGAATTTGTTGTATAATAAAAAACGGTTGTTACTATTATATCTCCACTTCCTCCTTCCATAGAAAAGCTCAAAGAAGGAAAAGATAAGAAGCTAGTATGGGAATGTAGTCAAAAATCCATAACAAGGTCATATGCAAAGATAATAGATCTCACCACACGAACAATGGGTTCATTAATGTGAAGGAAATATGACCTTTAAAAGGAGTGAGAAGCCTTACAACAATAATTAAAATAACAGTAACATATGGGGCCAAATAGAATGAGTTGATGTGGATATGAATACATGATAACTTATAGGCATATTGATGCATTTTGAACTGAAAAATCAGGGTGTGACAGACCCAGCACAGCAAATCCTAAACATGCATCCAAAGTCACACAAGTGGATAAACAATGAAATTACTATATTATGTTAGTTCATTCCATATGTAAGATGAGACAACTAGACAAGATACATAGTGAAACTTTATTCACTTAGAACAAGGACATTTTTGCAGCGGAATCATCGTGACACCTACTTTTCTTATCTCATATTTCCTAATCAATTTTATATTTGTAAGCTTAGTATATTTTATTAGTGTCGTCAAATGCTAACAAATGATATGAAATCACAATCATCATCATGGCCTTTATCATTCTAATTGGAGAATGAAATCCTATCCATTTTGTTCTCTATATATAAAGATTTATGAGCAAACAGTAACTAACAAAGTAAAAGTCTATAGTTAAGTGCTACAATAAATACATTGTAGAATATAACATCAAATGTGTAACGCATTGCTACATTGTAAATAGCTAACATGATGAATTAACTAATATAAACAAATAAACATATAGAAATTTATCTACCTCAGCACCAGTAGCAAGTATAGAACCGTCAAAATTGAAGGCCAATGCTAATTGCTGTCCAACATCTTGTAGTTGCACCAATTTCTTTGCTGAAGTTTTCAAGTTTAGTTTATTGGATTCTTTTTTTTCTGGAATATCCCACTCAAACCATCTAAAAGAAAAGGTAAAATATTTATATTAATGATTATAACTGACGAGTCAAATCATTCAGCATAAAGAAACACTTGCCAAACTTCAGGTCAAACAAAAGCAAACAAGTGTACTGGATTCATAACCACAGGTAAATTGAAAGATCAAATTCTTAATATTGAAAACACACGTAAAGCCTGTACACATAAACATCTCAAAGAGACAGCTTGCTAAGTAAAAATTAAACAGTGCAAATGTATTAGAAAAAGGAAGGGAAAAAACAGTGAATATAAAACTCTAGTTCAACCTGTTACAGTCAAATACATGACAGGTACTAAATCAAAATAATAAAAATTTCATCTCAGAGCATGTTTATTTACAATTGATTCAAAGTGCAACACGAGAAGGAACATCCTTTTCTCAGAAATCCAAATATTCTGTTTGGTAAAACATGGTGAAATTGTAATTGCTATGTGCAAATTCCTGATCAAATTAGAGAATAATAACACGGACTAAGTTCAAAAAAATCAAAATATATATTCCGTAGAGAAATTTGAGCCTAGATCCCTTGACAATTTTTCTTTATAGATTTCATACAAACATGTAAAAAAAATTGTCAGAAAATTATCTGGCAATGAATTAACAAAACAAGTTTCAATTCGTGATCAGTCACGGGATTACCAAGCACAGAATTGTCAGAAAAAAGGGAGGATCTAAAGGACAGAGACTACAAACCTGCAACTCTTCGTAAACGAGCAGACCACTCCGTCTCCTCCAGGATGCACGGCCATCCTATAAGGCGCATCCATATCAGTTCGCAATTTGCATACCTACACACACCACAAATTGAGCATTTTAGAAAACCCACAGAAGCGGCTCTCACATGGAAACCAGATAAATCTGCACGTCTATATGAAACCAAATGGCGCTGAAGAGGGTTTTACCGGCGTCTCTGAGAGGGATCGCGAGGCTAAGTCGAACTCGGCCACAAGGAGGACATTGGGAATCCCGCTCCGGCTGTCTCCGCCGCCTCCTCCGAGCGCAACCAAGATCCGGTTGGGATCGTGAGTCTGCTCCAAAGTAGCCGACCCTCCTCCTCCTTGACCTTCTTTCTCCTCCCCTTCTGCTGGGGCGTCTCCCTCGGCCGACGCGGCGGCGGAAGTCGAGATACGGTCAAGGGGAACCCAAGAGACGCAGAAGATGGGGAAGCCGTAGGTCTTGGAGCAAGGCAGGATCTCACGCTGTCGCCCACTCGCCATGGTTGCTGCCCTTCTCCCGTTCTCCGAGCTTTCGATCTACTGCGACTCGTTTGATTTATTGGGCGAGGAATAAGAATCGATCTCTCGGATCAATTCCTCTTAAATCTAACAGATATAAAATGAAAACACTTTAAAATGATGAAGTATAAAATATATCGAAAAACAAAAACAAAAACAGACTTCATTTGAATAGACTTATTTGTTAATGGACTTAAAAAGTTATGGGGAAAAAAAATGAAAAGGGCGTCATTTTTTACTTATTGGATGTTCCATTCCACGTGTAACAGTATGAACTTATTCACATTATTATTTTAAATCAGTATATTGTAATAGTTGTGAATTTATGTATAATTAAATTGAAATATAATTGTTGTAATTACTAAAAAATTAAGATTAAAATTATTCAAAGCTTTCAAAAATAATTTAAATGATATTTTTTTGTGTTTGAAATCGGTCATTATTAGTTTCACCTTTTAACTAATTATAGATCTCTAAACGAATATCGATTTAATAAATTGTACATCCCGTGATTCAGTCAAAGTTAAAGTTACGACACTTTCAAATTTAGAAGTTATTATTCACGTTATAGCAGTTATATTTTCGTAGTTGCTACTGCATTTTGAAAGGTCATACTTTTTTATTCAAATTGAACCACACGATCCAAAATATTTAAAATCAAAACTCATTCGGTGATTTATAGCTAATTACAGGGCATAACCTATAACAGTTAGGTTGCAAGTTTAAAAAAAAACATTGTTCAAGTCCTTATAGGAGACTCCAAACAATTTCAATTTTATTTTTTTTTTTCATGTTATAATAGCTATGAAACCGTAGCTAATTGTAGCAACTACGGTTCGTTACAATTTTATGATTTACTATAACGACTTAGGAAAATGGATTTTCAGTTGCTATAATGGGTCAATTTAAATTTAAAAAAAAGAGAAGAGCAATGATAATGTGAATAAATTATGACTACTGGATGCGTCTTTTGAGTTCTTTAGTTCTCTCTTAGCTCTTAGTTCCTCCATCGGAACAGACTTCGCTGGGCTTCAGAGATTTGAAATGGACAAGGCGACCTGTTCTTCGCTGGGCATGGCCCGTTATTAAGCAAGGTAGGCCCGACCAGAGCTTGGTGTGGACTAGGCCAACACGGCCCAGCCCACCTATTGGTCTAACTCGAATACTTATTAATAATAAATAAAGAAAATTAATAAGAGAACTAAAGTCATGCTGAATCAAGGAGCTGAAGATCCATATCTTACTGTCTCTATAAGTGAATAAAAATTCAATTAAACTGAGAACAAATTTTAAAATTCAATTTAATTTATATAAAATTTTAATTTTTTTAAAAAATCAGTTAATACAGTTGGATTTTAGTTTTTAAATTTCTTATTTAATTAAATTAGATGACCGAATTAACTAATTTTTTATACCAAACCGAATTTTTAAACTATGTTTTATTAAATTTTATTAAAAATAAATAAATTTTATTTTAAATACCTAAATTTTTGAATAAATTAAATTAATTCGATCGAAAACAAAATTAACTAATATTGTATCAGCTCAATCGGTTTAGTTTTTCTTAAATTTAATTAGTTCGATTTGTTTGGAAATAATTGATTCGGTTTAGTTCGGTTGATTCAATTTAGTTTGATTTTAGCCGAATATTTATCCCTATTACTACTTATAATTTATTTTTTAAAAAAATATTTAAATAAACTTATAAATATTAATCACCTAACTTGATTTTTCATATAAAAAACGATAAAAATAAATATTGGAGACCAGCAATAAGAAATAAATAAAATTTTACCATATTCATATTTATATTCATATTCAAAAATAATCATATCTAAATATTTAATTATTTAACAATCTAAAAATTATTTAATTCGGGGCGCCGGAGCACCTTCTCTTTCCTTCTCCTGTCACGCGGCCGTACGCTTGAAAAAAGCGTGGACCATCGCTGGTCCGCAAAGCACGAACCGCTGGATCAGCGGGGAGCATCTGATCTGATCGTGCTCCCTGCTGATCTAACGGTCCGCACAAACACAGACCAGAGGATCCGCCCACTTCGATCCTCGCTGGCGAAGGCATCGATGAAGATCCGGAACCGCGCATCAGTTCGATCCCGTCGCATCGTCCAGTTTTGTGAGCTGTGCTTGTGAGGGCCGGGCATCGTCGCCGGCTCGCACTCGCCGCCGTGGCTGTCAGTTACTTCCTGTCAGAACTCTTTCCGATGATTTCGATGGGTGCATCCTGGTCGGAGATCTGGAGGTACAGTAAACTATTTTATTTCTGCAAGACTTCACGAGATGCTAAATTTAATCCATCATTAGCGATTAACAATTGATAAGTTTACTATATTAAGCATATAAATAAATAAATTTTATCTATAAATGTTTGTGTTAGATTTCATCTATAAAAAATTTAGGTCTGATCCCATCGGCAAATTGAGTGGACGGGTGAACTACAGTGAGAGGGAAGGAATACTGAAAGAGGGAGGAGCTGGAAACTTCCAACAGACGAAGCCTTAGGACATGCACATGTCATAGAGAACCGACGAGAACATTAAAGTAAGAACTAAGAAAGGGTCCCTAGTACAAACACTCTAACACTCAAATTAGAATCGTAGCAGAGCGAAAAGTAGAGAAAATAAACGATAAAACAGTTGTAGATGCATGTGTGCATGCGTACTTGACAATTGGAGAGGACTCCCTTTTGGAGACTTAAAGGGGAGACTTGTGATGTTTTGCCAAAGAAATTTAATGACCATCCGTTCGGTGATGGTTATCAGGGCCTTCGCCTCCACCCATTTGGATAAGTAGTCTACAGCTACTAGAAGGAACTTCTTCTAGGCATGTCCCACTAGTTGAACGGACAGGAGACGAGCGATGTCTTCAGGAACTCGATCGGTCGGTGCAACAGGTTTCTGGTGCTTTGATAGGATGAGCAGATTGATACTAGCCGAGCTGAGTCGGCTTGGAGAATAGGCCAATAGAACCACGTTAGAAGTGCCTTCATGGCCAATGGCTTGAGGCACTTGAAAGTAATTCAGACACATTAATATTGAGTTATGCCACATTTTTCTTGTTTTTTTTTTAAATAAAATTTTTCTAAAATTTTAACCCCTAAATTTCATACCACTTTCTTGTTTTTTTTTAAATAAAAAATTTCTAAAATTTTAATCCCTAAATTTCATACCACTTAATTTTTTTTTCATTTTAATATTTTTAGTTTGAAACTATAGCTCTGACATACCCCGTGTAAATTAAAAAAAAAATCAATTTAGAAATTTTTATATTTAACACTATACAACCCCTAAATTTAAAAATAAAATATAACAATTAGGCTTGCGTACGACGTCTGCGGTATAAAATTCTTATGTGTGTATAGATATATATAACAATTCGGCTTTATATTTTATCTACTAAATAACTTTAGGAAATAAGTTGACTCTTATCGTGATGTCAGGTGACCCAATTTTAATTAATCACGAGAAATATACTAAATAACCTTAATTATTTGAGTAATATATATTATACCTTTTTTCACGCTACCAAGCCTTTAACAGCCTTAGAAATGAGTATATTCCTTTCCAATAAAACATTTTACATCTATTACCTGTGCCGATCAGTGGAGCGGCTCTCAATTCCATGCCCCGTGGCTTCTCCATTGAGAGCCATGTGGCATCCCCTTGGGTGCAAAGCCATGGCAAATAGCGCGTCTATGGATCACTCCTGATCCATAAAACGTGGATCGTCATATCAGGTCATGTATAAATAGTGATCCACATAAACATGGACCAAAAGATTTGGATTCCATGGCGAGAGCTCTAGCAATTAAAAAAAATAACAAGTAGCTTTTTATTTTTGAAAAACTATTGATAAAATAAACTTCAACCTTTTGAGGTAAGCACCAAAAACTAATTCTCCATCGAATTTATTCGTAGTATAAACAAACACAAAGACCAAAGCAGAATCAGAATGGTAACTTTTTTTCCCCTTATATCAAATTTCAACCAAATAGATAATGCTGTGACTAAATTCAGTGAGGAATAATCAATCCTCTAATATAATTAAAATTATATTATAATATTGATTATTTTATTTAGTACCATTTTAAAATTATAATACAATGTAATCTGGATTATAATAGGTAATAAAGTTTTATGATACGGATTACATTATAAGACCCTCATTGCTAGATCAGATCATATCCGTTGATAAAGTTTCATTTTCCACACCAACCAACCGTTTTTCCTGCACCAACCGGCTACTACTGCCCTTCATCACCCGACGCCACCATCGATAAAGGTCGCAGGATATTTTTATTATTTTTTAATAATACGAATTACATTCCTTATACATATATAGTATACAACTCTTTTACCGTATACTAATGTAATATTAATTATATTATATTACAAAGTTAATTATATTACAAGCCTAATTACATTATCCCCGATACATATTACACAGCCTAACTGTTTATTATGCTTTTGCTAATTTTATCTATGG
>JBBPFP011115310.1:0-11943 GCA_037974795.1 Kaempferia galanga | reverse complement strand
GCCCTTGCACCGTGGGGCGGCAATAAATTCTCTAAGGATAGTCGGCACGCCGGCGCTTCAACCAGATAACCCTAAACTTTAGCTCCTGTTTTACATTCATTTGTCTATTTTCAGAATTTCGTTCGGTGCATATCCTGTTATATTGTTTCTGCTATTACATCTAGAAACAACAGCTCCATCTGGACTTCCTGCTAGATATTAATCTATCTAAACATCCTACCAGTGATTAGGTCCTCCATACCTAACTGGACTTCAGCCTGGTGTCAAGTCCTATCAAGTCTTTTAGTCCTTCACACTTGGTAAATAACTTAGAAAACACAACTTCAAACTTTAACCTTTTGTCATACATCAAAACCCGAGTTTGATCATTCATGCTAACTACACCAATAATCTCCTCCTTTTTGATATAATTATAACCTATGTTAAAGTTAGAAAATATGGGGAAAAAAAAATAACAGCATGGATAATGTTTAAGAGAAATATAATAGTAAGCATGATATTCATTTCTTCTGGTTATGATTTTTCTATCTTGAACCCTTTACCCTCAGCCTATAGTATACATCAAAACATCCAAAAATAAATGAACTAAATAGATCAATATTCAAGCAAATTAATATTTTGAAATAATGAAAATTTTGTTCCCTAATTTTGTAGGCAAGGAATAAACAATGTGTTTAAAAAAAACTTTTTAGAAATGGTGAGAAAACTGTTTTTCAAGGAATATATCAAAGAATTTTCAAAGAGTGTTTTAAAAAATATATTACAAAAGAATGTTCTATTGTTTTTTAATAATTTTTTAAAACCCTATTTGAAGAAATAATTTTTTGAACAAATCCTCTCCCTTAATATCTGTTTTCAAAAGTAATGTTTGAAATAAGATAATTTTTAAAAATTTTGTTTTTAAAATTTGCCTTTCAAAACATTTAAAGAAATTTTGAAAACATCTTTAAAAAAAATGTTTGATAAAGTTTTTCAATTCAATGTTTAAATGGAGATCATTTTGAAAAATTATATTTGAAATTTAGATTAGAAAATGTATTTTAAAAATATTCATCTAAAAATTTATCCATAACTACCTAACCTCTAATTACTAACTAACTACAAGAAGATTGCAATATTTACTTTATTAATCAAGTTAAGTAAAATTATTCAATTAGTTATTTATGGAAGAATTACTTAACTTAATTAATGTATTGTACTATTTTTCGCTCATACATATAAGGATGTATTGATTTAAGCATCTAAAGTTTAGGTACAATTCTAAATATTTCACATCATTCTAATTTTATGTATTTTTAATATATAAATAAGGTAAGTCTAATATATTTGCGCAATGCTAGCTGCCTAGAATTGTAAGTTACTACTTTCTAAGGAAAAAATTTAAGTTAAGTCCAATAAAAAAATGGCCAGCTCGGCTCGAATGTGTAGACACAACTATGGAAAGAGGATTTAGAACATGATTAATCGTCTTGCTTCTTACTTTGAAGTGGTACAGGTTTTGAGATTTGATAAAAATATATTTATAAGAAAAGAAATAAATTTTCATTTAAAAGACTCTTACACAGCTGGAATAGCTCAGTTGGTTAGAGCGTGTGGCTGTTAACCACAAGGTCGGAGGTTCAAGCCCTCCTTCTAGCGTTTTTTTGATTTTTTTTTAAATTTAAACAAGTTAATACAAGTAAAATAATAATATCTTCACATTTCTGGTTCGATTTACCGTTATCTCTTTCTTGTTTCTTTTTTTTTTATTTTTTTTTTATTCTTTCTTGTTTCTTTTTGAGGGCCGGGTTTATTTATACCTTTCGGATTCATCCGAACCCGCGCGTGGTGCACTATTAAAGGAACCCGAACCGCAGAGAACAAGAGAAGCAAGCCGACTCACTCTCTCCGCAATGGCCGACGATCTTTTTTCCTCCCAGTTCTCTTGTCTCCGCCTCGACGACAACACCGACGTAGTCGCCGATGCCTTCTGGGACTACGACGCCTTCGAGGACGATGAGGATTTTTCCTTCTCCCTCAGCAGCGCCGATGACGATTCCACCGAAGAAAAGAACACAAAGCTCAACGAGATCATCAGAGACAAAGCCCTCCGCCGCCTACCCGCCGACGCCCTCCTCCGCCTCCGCCCCGTCTCGTCCTCCTGGGCCCGCCTGATCTCCTCCCCATTCTTCCGCCAATGTCAAGCCTATACCCACCGCTCCGTCTCCGGCGTCTTCTACCGCCTTAATGACAAACCCGCCTTCGCCCCTTTCCACTCCGCCTCCGTCCCCGACGCCGCGCTCTCCTTCCTTCCTGAGATCGTTGTCCTCTCCTCCTCCAACGGCCTCCTCCTCTGCTACGCCCAATCCTCCTCCACCTTCTTTGTCTGCAACCCCATCACCACCGCTTTCACCGCCATCCCCAAACCACCCGTCAGCCCAGGATCCTTCCCCGCCGCCGTCCTCATCTTCTGCCCCGGAAGCTTTAATCTCCGCGGCGACTTCTCCATCGTGGTCTCCAACCGCAATGTCTGCTTCCAGACCTTCTCCTCCGCCTCCGGCGAGTGGTGTATTTCAGACCACCAGAGCCCCATCGGCTCGGTCCTCCCGGCGTCGGGCGTCTCCGTCGGCGCCTCCGCCTTCTGGAGGAGCACGATGCGTACTGTGGTCCAGTACGACCCGAAGTCGGATCGGACGTCGAATCTGCTGCCACCGATACGGTGCGAATCCGACGCCCGATGGGAGATCGGCGAGATGGGCGGCCGATTGCACTGCGTCGTGGTGACTCAGACGGAGGTGCTGGTTTATAAACAAGTCGGGATCCCCAACGAGTGGGCTCTGGTCGCGAACCTCGACTGGATAACATGGGGAACGGAGGAGCAAGAGCCGAGTCGTTGCATGCTGGATCTCGAGGAGCGCCCATGGCCGCTCAAGTTCCAGAGCGGGGACGAGGAAATCCTACTGTGGACGCCAGGGCTGGTGATCGCCGTGAACGTGAAGAGCAGAGACATTCGACTCGCGGAGGTCCACTTCGGCCAGCCGCCGGAAGACGACGGGTCCGAGTACGAGGCCCACATCAGCACCTTCGCTGTGATTGCCTCATCGCCGGTCGAACCGCGACCGACGAAGTCCCCCAGCGCAGCTGCTCCGGCGTCGTGAGCGGTCCGTTCTTGGGTTGTGCCCTTCTTTTCTTTGAGAACGATCATTCATTTTGAACATCTTTGCTTTCTTTCATCTTTGATGTCAATCAGACCGGGCCACTAATGGTCCAACCCGGCCTAGTCGGGCCGAATTTGGTTAAACCTGGATTTAGTCCCCATGATTACAGAAGTAAATGGAACGGTAAAGGAAAACCTGAAATAAAATAAATACTCAGCCAAAAATTAGACAATGAGATTTCTTTAAGGTTTGTCCTCTTTTTAAAGATTTTTTCTTTCTTTTTTTTTTTTTCTTTCACAAAAAGATTCCAGTAAGCCACACACCTTCCACAGCCATTTTGAGAGTGAAGGTGAGGTTAGTGTGGCTTATTCTTCGATTATGCTTGGTTTCCCGGCGTGAACCTTTCTTCCGGGTGGTCGTAAATCGTCAATGCCGTTCGGGCAGCGCAAGGAAGCTGTTTTCATCCTCTTGCTGCAGGGTTCAGGTAATTGAGCATCTTGGCTGTCCACTGAGAGTCCGCCTTCTTCGGCAGTCTCCATTAGATCTATATTGTCTGAAGGCTTGGACCAGTTATGACTCTTCTGCTTGTTCCGTTCATCCTCGACCGCCAATTCAACGCCGTGCTCCAACTCCCTCTCAATGAGGTCTTCTTCATCCATGTGATCTGGTTTTCTGGCAAGCTCGGTCCTCGATCTTTTCCTTTTCTCCAGTGCAGCTTTGACTTTCTCTTTGTCAATCTTCTTTATGGCATCCATTGCGGGGGACTGGACTTTGGAAGCTTGACTCTGGGCGACCATCCTGTTCCAAGGAGGAACTCCATATTCTTCAGCTGTAGGTTCAGACCTGTTGGATCTACTGCCAAGAGTATCTGGATCGTTCACTGGTTCGTGATGCCACGCGTCCTTCGCTCCAGCGACTTTGTTACCGGAGCCTCCAGTTTGCAGCTCGTGCCTTCCGTGATCATTACCGTCGTGACTTCCGACATGCTTATTGAAGTGAAATTGTTCAGAATGGGTAGGTGCATTTGCAGGGCAACCACTCTCCATGGCAGTATTTATCATACCTGAGAATATCCACTTTGTGTGGTAGGCTCCCCAATATGGATAACGGCTTTTGCAGGAACCCGCTGATTCACACCGCTGGCAGAACTACCTTCGGTTTCATTGCCTTGCGATGCTGGTGCAGGACGGTTTTGTTCATATAGTTCCAACATTTGATTGCTTATCTCTGAGAGCAAGAAGTTAAGAAAATCCAATAAACAAATAAAGAAGCGTGTCGAATTGCAAACTAATTGATCCACGGTTGGAAGATGTTTAATGAAAAACAATAGATAGGGATATTTACTGGAAAAAATACCTTCCAACTGCCGAGGGGTGACATCAAATTCTTGCCACCAGACTTTATCCCCATCAGAGGGAAGCTTTACTTTTAGAAACTTAGCGGCCAGGAAGATTGCACCGGCTGCAATATGGTGGGGCTTAAATTGCAAGCAAAGCGATGTTCGCAGCCTGCACGCCCCTTTCTCACATGTAGTTAATACACATTACTGAAATTTAACTTCAGAGAATTAGTTTTCTCATACCCATCATTGACAAAATTCCACGCAACTTGTGCAAGGGCATTTTGAGCAATCTTAAACTTCTTGATTGCTTCAACGAGGGGTTTGTATGGATGTAGCACATTTAGATCAAAACCTAGCGTCGCAAGTACCAAACGTTCCCCAATCAAAATCAGCTCTTTCTGCTGTTCATAGACTTCCTGCAAAGCTAAGTGGCTCAATATAGGACGACAGACTGTTGATAGCAATATAGAGACATCCGTTGCTAATGGTACCAAGTGAGACTTAATGTATCGAATAAGAAATTTAATTAAACCCAAAGAGATGGTAGAAACTTCTATGCAGTGAAACTTTAGGAATTAACATACAGTTCATCGCTCATAAAAACAATAAACAAGATTATTAAGCATCACATAAACAAACAATAGAATGATTTATATATCATGTATCTGTAGACTCTAGGCATTCCACTGTATTTCTTGATTATTACAGGTCCTAAATTGACATTAAAAACTGAAACCATTCCTCACATTTGCCTTGCATTCTATCTCAAGCTTTACCCAATGAAAAAAGTTCAAATGTAATTTCTGAGGACAACATCTACAATGCGTCATGGGATCATGTAATAAAAGTGTCAACCGAAAGCCAATCAAGGTCCATACCGTCAATGAAACCAAGTTCGAAGATTCAAACCGAACTAACCTATGAAAACACATTGTTAATCGACCAAGCAGTATTTGATGCGTCACCATGATCTTTTGTGTTCTTAATACCCTAAACTTTTATGATATTACACTTCAAAAAAAATTGTACACTATATAAAGAATTCTATACTAAACGACTTCCAGCACATTTAACATGCACATTGACCGAACAAACAAAGAGCACAAACAATCATCAGTAGCAATTGGACAAAAGCCAAAAGATTATTACAATATAGCAAATGATAGTCGTACATTTTCCTTCAGATGTAGCAAACTTCCATACCACACACCTATTACGGCAATGAGGCAACACGATAAAACCTAGATCTACTACAAAAAAGGATTAACTGTGACAATAGAGGACACAATGAAACCGAGAACTATTTGGAAAACAGATATTCTAGTGGTCATAAATTCTTACCCTAAATTGTAGTGAAAATTTCATAACAATCGGTGTTATGTGTCTGCCAATGAAAAAACACAATGAAGGAAGAAAGTAAACAAACAAAAATAACAGGATCCAACATATATCATCAATCTTTACCCTTTGTTTGATTCTTTGAACAGCAGTAGGATCCTTTTTGTGGATGATCTCATAAGAAACAAGAATGACATCCTTTAATGGCCTAGGCGATTCTTCCACCTTTCCCGCCAAAAACATGCAAACAGTAGCAATGGTCTGCCAAATGATAATGTGAAAAGTTAAGCGTCAAAAGATAAGAATAATTAAAGGATCACAAATAGCACACGACAGCAACTTTGGTCAATAGCTGATGCCTATATTTACCCCAAAAAAATTAGACTTAACGCAACTAGACAAGTTCTGAGTGGGAACAATTTTATTTTTTTAAAATGAATTGACATAAAATAAGCCTAATAAATATAAATATATAATAAAAAAATATTTAAGCTATGGATGTGAACTTATAATGAAAATAAAAATCAACTTGTGAACCTTTTAATATATTTATCATAAATGAAGCCCATAAATCGTCATAATGAAAAGACAGATTTATATGGAGTCAATACCCTTTTTCAAAAAACAAAAAAAAAAAAAAACTTTACATTTCATATTCTTGGAAAAATCAGTGGGCAATTAACCTCACTCATCACATTTCCAGTTACATCCCTGATTCGAATGAACAGAATAACATTCTAAAAGTAAAATACGATAATGAGCACTAAACATAAATCTCAGATATTTATAGCAGACACATGAAGGAGGGAATAGATCCCTTTCCAACAGTAAGTCTCTTAGGTAATCTGTCCTGATTTGTCGGGAAAATCCAACTAAATGGCAATGATCATATTCTATTCCTTTCCTTTTAAAGGAAAGAAAAAATGAAAGCTGACTTATAGCGAGGATTCCCATAACCATGCATCCACTAGGAGAAAATTATCATGACAATGTATTTGTTTGTTTTCTTTTAGGACGGGTGGAAATTTAGAAAAGGAACTCTTCATATGCCGAGCCCAGGAGTTTACATATTCTAGGCATAACATCTGAAGCTATAGTGGATAAGTATGGCAATACCATGAAATTTCTTTTATAGGCTTCACAATAACATGACCTTACTAACACTTAGGCAAAATAGAAAAGCTGCTGTAGAGATAGTAAAAGTATAAAAATAAGGGGTAAATAGAAATAAAATAAATATTTTAGAACAATAACCTGTTTAGTATTAAATTTGTCTAATGTAATTTGCATCAGGCAAACCACAATAGGATGCATCTGCATCACTTAAAACTTTGAGATGTCTATCAGAATTAGTAAAAAAAACATGTAACTATTCTACAAAATTGAATATGAAAAAGATACACAGAAATGCATTCATATAGCAAAGATGTGAAACATATTCACATAACTGAAGGTATGATTTTAGGAGCACGTACTGTGTAAAAATGGAAGATTTGGCCATTTCAAAGGGGAAACAGATTTTTAAAAAATAGAGATCATATATATAAATATACATTTGGATAAATGAATTTATGTTGCCTCCACAATCTGAAGAAACAAATAAAAGAAGTATATGGTGGGATAGAATTCATGCAGCACATCTCAAATAGGTAAGAATAATATGGCTTGGTGTAATTTTATGCATAGACAAATTAAAAAAACGTGTAAAGCGATAAAAAATTACAAAATCATAGTGTCCATGAGGTGAAAATGCAGTGATACTTACTCTCCTATCATTTCTTGCATGAGATTGGCGGAGAAAAAAACGGTGACAGAATACAATTGCAGTAGCTATTGTAACTTGAGGTCTGAATTTAAAAAAAGGTTCAATTTGTAAGAACAATATTGCAATAGAAGCAAAACTAAAAAAAATCTTGAAACAAATCAAGGCACCATAATAAAAAAAACACAGCCAAACATTTTCCTCATTTAGCAGAGTGGCTTATGTGTAAATTAGTGATATTAGAGTAGATACAAATGTTTACAAACACTGTTCAGAATAAAGAAGAAACTTCAATGTTTTTTTTAGTTTCTTCTGTGTCCTTTTTGAATAAACACACTATTATCTGCATGGCATAGCACCATACAGGAATCATAGTATCCATACATGTTCACATTGATCATTAAGATCATACAAATAATTATTATGTGCATGCCATAGCAACATAATGGACTCATATTATCTATACATGTTCACATTGATCACTAAGCACATACATATAATTATTATCTGGATGGCATAGCAACATACTCAACTCATACTATCCATACATGTTCACATTTATCACTAAGAACATACAAATAATTATTATCTGCATGGCATAGCAACGTACTGGACTCATACTATCCATGCACGTTCACATTTATCACTAAGAACATACAAATAATTATTATCTGCGTGGCATAGCAACGTACTGGACTCACATGCCATAGCAATGTACTGGACTCATTCTATCCATATATGTTCACATTGATCACTAAAAACATACAAACAGGGCAATAAAGTCTAAAATACTAGTAATCTAGGGATAGGCCAATGGATACATTTTCATGCCAAGCATCTTCAACTATTATTTAAGAAGGATTTAGAGGGGTTTAGCAAATATAAGATGAATTACATATCATATCATCTTTTCTTCTATCCTACTTCTAGAATTTCCTTCACAAGCATCCATATTGTTAGTGCAATCATGCATCAGAGAAGGATGCTATGAGATGAGCATCAGAGTGCAGCTAAATAGGAGGAGATAAACTACGTAGGTAAAGTGTGAAAGATAAGGCATGGAGGGAGCCAAGGGCTTGGATGCATTTGAGGGATGAGTAACCTAATGGGACGGCCTCGTGGCAAGGTAAACCTCTTATGTGAGTTGAGAGTTGAGAGACATGTACATGGGAGTGAGTACTCATCAAGTTAGGTGAAAACTCACCATTAAGATGATCATAGTGGACGATCCAACCGACGGTACCTTCAGTCAACTGGTAATTGAGTCGACCAAGAAATAGACTGTAGTAAATCAATTAGCAAGCAGAATGTCTCTATTTGGAGTTAAATCAGCCAACTCAAGCTAATAAACCAATGAACAAAATATTTCTAGTTGTAGCTAAGTCAAATGCATAGTCAACCAATCTAGCATTAGTCGACTGATCTAGCATTTTCAATCAGCTACAGGAGAAAAGTTGGAGAGAGTCGTTGATATGACAAAGTTCCGTGACAATAGCCTGATGACCTAACAAGTACTATATACATGAGTATAGTACATCTCTCCACTAATAAAAGATTTCGATCCACTGACTAGATGCACAATGGAATGGTAAAGAGAAGGTGAAAAAGAGGGCAATGGAAGCATTTGAAGGCTAACGTTCCTAAAACAATTTGTTATTCATTTGAGTTTTATTGTACACTCATCTTCATTCTTGAGTTTCAATTGTAATCATCCAAAGAACTTGTATCCTCCGGAAGAAGTCTGAGAAGGAGAAAATCGAGTGGAGTCCTAAAAACATATTAGTTGGGTTTCTCCTATGTCTACATCTATCCATATTAGTAACCATTTATAAATTCTAGACTATAATCGTTTAGTAAAATAGTTGGTACTATGATGCCTTAACTGGTCTAGTTTGATTAGGGTACATAGATGTAGTGCTTTAACGTGACTATTTATCCTATATTTCTTTTGATTTGAAGGTTTAGAATGAGATGAACTCAAAGGTGATCAACAAACAAAGGCATGGAACAAGTTTCAATTTGAGACATCCGAGAGAATAGAAATTCCTAGTGAGGTAGAATGAGGAGCATGGACCAATCACTGGTTTGATGACTTTAAAACACCGAACGAAAGACAAAAGATATTGTAAAACAACAATAACAACAACCAAACTTTATCCCACTACGTGAGGTCGGCCAAAGGATATCGTAAAGTAAGCATAGAATTTGTACAGCGAAGAGATTAAAGGCCTTGCAACACCTATAGAATGAATGAAAGAATGAATATCAACAATAGAAGGGTGAATGAAATTAACACATTCAGAATTAATAAATTGAATGCATGCCCAACACATTTCTTGATTGGACAACAAAGAGATGAGATGAAGACAATGGTGCCAGAACATATATTTAGAGGGAACTTACACTTTCAACCTCATGCCTAAATCTTGAAGGAAAGTGCAGTAAGACTTCCGGAGATAAGTCTCTTTCTTGAGATCAATGCCATCTTGCCTAGATGGGAAGTTTTCCTCAATATCCTTACGGCCCAAGTACCAAGTAGCACCAGGCAGTTTAACTTCCTCAGGCCTGGCCTGGGAGAACTTGTAGGTACTATCATCTGCCATTTCATGATGTGAAAAATCCCCAGCCATATTGATATTCACTCAAATAGTTGAATGATTTTCTGATTTAGTATGTCTGTCAAAGTAGGCTTGTCAAACCAACAAACACAGTGGTATCATCCTGCACATGATGGTAAAGAAACAGAAATATTTAGGAAGACATGAATTATTAGCACAAAGGAAATTGTATGTTCTAGGCACAACTATGCAAGTTATTATGATTTTCCATATCAATATCATAGGTTCCAGTGTTTTTAAAACCTGGATCAGAAAAGAAAATAGAGGCCTTGTGATTCCCAATTTTTCTAGTTAAACAGTAAGTGGGTACCCTCCGCTAACAGAACCTCACCAGTATGGACTCCAGTTCCCAATTTAACCGGTTGAACTGGCCAGCTGAGTTCAGGTTTAAAATGCTAGCTTGCTAGAAATTATCTAGATTCATCCAACACAAAAACAAAAATCATAAATGACTCTCGATGATGAGTTATACAATTTGCACTGTGCCCAGATGATGGTTTCCAGAATCCTGCTCTCAGATAATTTAGATTCCTTTACCTTTAATAGTAATCTTCTTCTATATATATAATCAGATTAAATTGAAACTTCATCATAGTCCAACTTACAACTATAAGGAATTTAAAATGAAAAGGCCAAGATGAGCATATGTTTGACTTATATGATGTCTTAGCAATGGACATAAATAAGATACAAAAAGTCAAATCACATCCCTGACTAAATCCATTGCCGGCGCATGCAATTATCTGAAGCAGAAATGATATGTGATGTGAAACTTGCAATGCGAAACTTAACACGAACGACGTGGACAGTCCACGTAAGCAAAGCTAGCAGCCGAGGAATTTCCTTTCTTCTTTCTTTCTTATCTTCTTCCCGCCCTTTCTTTCTTCCTCCTTCTTCCTTCCTCCCTCCTCCCTTTCTCCCTTTCTCCTCTCTCCCCCTTTCTCAGTTTCCCCCTTTTTCCCAACGACCTTTTTCCCTTTTTCCGATTTTCCTAACGACCATAGCTTCTCCTCCCGTGGCTTCTGCTCTTACTTTCTGCACTGTGTCCTGCCTCCCTTTCTCCCGTCCATCCGACCTCAAGTTGTGTTTGTGCCCGTCTGACGTCCGTGTAGTTCCAGCTCAGTCATCCAATCGTCCAACCCTCAGCTCTATTCATGCACCCTTTTCATGCACGGTAAGTGATTTTATGTTCATTTATCACAAATTTATGGTTTCTCTCTAGGCTATAACTCCCAGCCCGTGGTTTGAAAATATGATACAAACAAATTTGATTGTGTCATGTGTAGTTTGAAAATGTTGCCTATGGATTTAGAAATTGTGAAATGAACATGTTTTGTTGATTGAGTTGTTTGAAATTAAAATTTGGTAGGAATGAGTTTTGGTCACTTAGGTCACCAAGGTGTTCGATAAATACCTCAATGAATTAAGTTAATGTTTGTGATGGATTGTTTCTGTAACGCCCGCCCTTATCTACTAGGCTTAAGAGCGGGGTTACTGACTACTAATCTATCTTACTGTACTTATCTAGCATGTGATACATGTACTGAATAAGTGAACTATAAAATTTCTAATACTTTTAAACAACTCACATGCATGCTCAATAAAATTAAGTACAGAATTAAATAAACTGACTATAATAAATCTAAATGCGGAAAACTGAAAAAACAGAATAAATCTCTATTTTATTCTTTTACTCTGGGTGTCCTCAGATCTGCCATACTCAGCACCACACACACACATCGCCGC
>JBBPFP011115207.1:0-11945 GCA_037974795.1 Kaempferia galanga | reverse complement strand
CCACTCTTGCTACGTTTGTGTGGGAGTTTGGCTCGTTGAAGTAGTGGCATGAAAGGAATCCTTATCTCTCTTTCTTGAGTGATCGTCAGTGGGTTTAATTTATTTATGGTAGTCGTCAATCATTTAACCATGTATCTCATGTATCTTATGAAAAAACTTAGGTTTCACGGTTATTAAGCTCATCTCAAACTTTCTTCACAGTCCATTTCTAAGTTATGTGAAAGAAATTAAATTATAGAATCAACTTATTGTCGACTGTCAAGTTGGCTACGGGGTGGGAGGAATTTTTTTTCTGAATATATCATCCTTTAGTCAATTGGGCATTCCGTAGGGACAAAAAAGCAAACTTAAAGGTAAATTTAAAAATAAAAATTAATAAATAAAAGTAAAAAAATCCTGGTAATAAAAGATGACTACGCTCACTTCAGACGCTCCTCACAGTCCATCCTCATGGTATGTGAAGGGAGGTAAATCACGAGATTAGCTTATAGCTAACCGCCAAATTAGTTAATGAATGGGAGAGATTTTTTCCCCAAAAATATACACCCATCAAAAATTGATCTGCTATCTTCTTGTAACAAGTCTATCACATTTTAACCAAGTGGATTTCAGTAGGGACAACATAAAAAGCCGGTTGTTGGTAAATATCAACACAATCTATCATGTCACCATTCACTTTGAAAATTTTCAAGAAATTGCAACACACAATGAGACCCGAAAGTCTTAATTTTTTTTGCATGCCAATGGTGAACCTGAATGCTCTTCATTGAATTTTAGGTTGTTCCTCCACTAGCAGTTGCTTTAAGAGGAGAGTTTTCGATTCCCTACCCATCGCTTCTACTGTGAAACAGAGGAAGGTTAATAGAAGCATACTTTTTTTTCAGTTACTATTACAAGCCGTTCCCACCAAGAAAATAAGTGTAGGTTTGATTCTGGTTATCGAATCAATTCCTATAATTGTAAAATCATAAGATATAGAAGAATAGGCTATGGCTAAATTTGGTTGACCGAGAGAGAGGTTGAAGCTCATTTGAATAGTTACTATTGTTAATTACCAACTAGGGAGAAAATATGGAATGAATGTGGGATAATAATTCTATATTGATTTGAATAAGTCTATGAGCTATATTGATAAGATGAAAGAACATTTTTCTTTCAAAAGTTTTTTTAGCCATCGATGAGGGTGAGCAAAAGTTTGGTTAAATCGAATAAATTGACTGAACCGACTGAATTTTAAAATTCGGTTCAGTTTATTCAGAATTTTAGTTAAAAAAACAGTTAATTTGATTAGTTCGATTTAGCTTAAATTTTAAAATCTCTTATTCGGTTAAATAGAATAGGCCAAATAAATCAAATTTTGAATTGAATCAAAATTCTGAATTTTTCAATTTATTTAGAATTTTAGTTTAAAAAAATAGTTAATTTGATTAGTTTCAATTTTGCTTAAATTTTAAAATCTCTTATTCGGTTAAATAGAATAGGCCAAATAAACGAAATTTTAAATTGAATAAAAATTTTGATTCTAATTTTTAAACTGAAACCAAACTTTATTAAACCCAACCGAATTTTTAAACCATAATTAGAAAATTTTGATTAATTCAGTTAATTCGGAGAGGGGATACTTCTCAATCAGATGAGGTAGAAAGGATGAATAAATTTATGGTTTTTGGCATCACCATGAGCTCAGTGACGACTCTTTGAAAATTCTGTGAGATGAGAAGGCTTGCAACCACTATGCATTTGCCCCAGATCGAAGGTTGTAGAGGCTTGGCGAATCTCGACATTCCATCTCTTACTGTCTTGGAGAAAACATGCAAAACTAGTACAGATCTAACTCCAGGCGATGCCTGATCTTGAAGAGATAATCATTAGTAGTGATCTTCATGCACTTAATGCTCTGTCGGCCTTGAATACCTTCATCTCTTGGCTATCCCAAAAGCTAAGATTATATTTACCTGAGCTAGAAATTGAAGATTGCAATGCAATTGATTGGCTAATAAAGGTGGAAACAATGCAACTAATTCTACAAAGGCTATTAAAATCTTTCCTAGACTAAGAAAAATTGTGCTTCTAAAGTTGCTGGAGTTGTGCAGTTAAAGTCATGTAGATCGAGTAATAGCATTTCCTTGCCTGAAGAGCATAAAAGTGAGGAATTATCCCTAACTAAAGAAGCTAACATTGGATGTCAAAAACCTATCAGAGATCAAATGTACAGAGAATGACAAGATGAGTTAGATTGGTGAGATGAAAGAGCATGGCCCTTCCAAAATCTCTTTGAGCCACCGATAGGGGTCAGCAAAAGTTCGGTTAAACAGAACAAATTGATCCAATTTTAAAATTTAATTTAGTTTATTCTAATTTTCAATTAAAAAAAAACAGTTATTTTAGTTCGGGTTCGATTTTAAAACTTCTTATTTGATTAAACCGAATAAACTAAATTTTTGGACTAAATCAAAATTGTAGACCCTAATTTTTAGACCAAAACCAAATTCTGTTAACCGAACAAAATTTGTAGACCATAATTAGAAAATTTTAGTTAATTCGATCAGTTTGAAAAATAATTAGTTTGGTTTAATTCGGTTAATTCGATTTGATTTTAATTGAATACTCACTCCTAGTGACCGGATCGAAGAATCATTGTATAAATTAGTGAGTTGTTTTTTTTTTTTTTTGTTAATAGAATCTAGTAACACTTGCTAATAGAATCTCTCACAATCATTGAAGCATACAAGTTTTCTTCGCCTATTTGAATGAATCTATCACATACTTTTGCCTTTTAACAATTGACTTACAGTTGGTAAATATGATAAATTTTTCTCTCTGTGTTAGGTTATGATGTTGTAAATAAAGTTTCATATTAGAAATATATAGAAAAAATCATAGATTTAAAAGAGAAAAATATCTCTATTGGTATAAGATATTTTAAGTATAGCTCAAAAATAAAATCAAAAGGCTTAGGCTCAAAATATACAGTATCATACTATTATGGAGATATGTGAATTCTTTTGGACCTAACAATTGGTATCAGAATATGAACTACTAGAAGGTATAATCATCGACTATACATAACAGTCATGATCTAATTGAGTCATGTAAATAGAATATTGACTCCTATATCCGGATTAAGAGAATCAGACACCAGGTATAAAGTCTTGGTGGACAGTCAGACAGAGAAGTCTTAGTTAGATTAGGCAAGGAAGACCTAATAAGTTAATTGAACTGAGGGACATGGAAGTCTTAATAGGTCAATGCAAGCAGGAAGACTAGCTTGGTGGGTTGAAGATGAACTCTTAGTAGGTCGGGTGGACCGAGACAGGAAGGCTTTGGTGGGTTGAAAACGAAGCCTTAGTTGGTCGGGTGGACCAAGGTAGAAAGACTTAATGAGTTGAGGATCGGACATCAAACAAATAGGTTTTCTACTTAAGGGGTCCTGTGGTCCCTCGTTGGATTGTTGGATTGTAAGATTGCAAATCAAGTCCCATATTGGAAACACATGGAAAAGATCCTCTTTAAAAGAGGAAGATATCTCCATTGATACAAAGTATTTTGGGTAGAGTTCAAAAATAAAATCATAAAGGGTTAGGTCAAAAGCAAACAATATCTTACTATTACGGAGGTATATGATTTTTGGGGGGACCTAACATTATCTAATTCAATGGGGTCTTATCTAAAAGAGTGCAACTAAACTTGAGATTACTATTTTTCTCATAATAGGATTAGCATACTTTGACACTCAGGGGTTGTAACTATATATGAAAGAGTTATACACAACTATTTTGCATGTTTCTGTCTTACGAGGAGGACTAGGGAGGAATCGATATAGTATTTAACATTTATGGCAAAAGGGAGAGCATATTAGGCAGCTGATTCAATCGATGATAATTTGAATTTAATCTATGCACAGTGGAGACCACATTCACATGCGATGAGTTCTCAACTTAATAATGCACAAATATATTGAATGAACTTGGATGTGCTATGGTAAGACGAACTCTGAGTTGCTATGAAGTTTTGCTTCAGTATCTTCCTCTAATTGCTAAGCATCCAATCAATCTTAATTTATAATTTATCATGTTCATTTGCTAAATATCCTATTAGACTTGACTTTCATTATTGCATCTGCAATGCTTGCGTTGAGTATCCATGCATACTTGACACGCTTCATTAATAGTCTTAACGTGATCTAACTCATGGCACCAACAATAAGAAGACAATAGGCGTTCATATTTGAATTTTAGATATTTTGAGTCGTACTAATTTTGTCAAAACTACTATATGAGTATAAATTGAAAAAATTTAAAAAAAAAACATTTGTACAAGTCTAGAGGGTCTAAGAAATATGGTGGAGTTCATGTTGGTGTGAGATATTTGAGTCTTTATAATAATTTTGTCCAAAGTTACTCTATAGACTTAAACTATTAAGATTTGGGTGGTTTAGTTCCATGTGTTTTGGTAAAAACTGATACATTAACCTAAACTATTTAAAATTTAAAAAGAAAATATTTATTTATTTTATTTTTTTAGTTGATATCGTATATCTATCTTACATTTATAACTAATCTTGGAGTTAACTGGCTTGACGTTGTTGAAGTTTTTCATCAATTACCAGGGTAATTTAGGAAGCACTCACAGCGGGTGGCTCATCAGTGCAACGTTCTTAAGTCAACTGCTCATTAAAAGAAATTTATCAATTAATTTGTTGAAACTATAACTCGATCCTTACCCTTTGCAGATAAGGTGAGGAAAGATTTAGTAATGGAAGGGGGAAAAAGGGAAGGAAAGGGAAAGGAAGGAAAGTAAAATATTTATCTTCCCCTGTTTGAAAGAGAAAAAAGGTTAGTTACGAAGTAAAGGGAAAAGAATAAAGATTAAAAATATAAAATTACAACAATATCCCCTTTTAAAAAATAATCTTACATATAAAAAAAATAGGGATAAAATTTGAATAAATTTTTCTTCCCCTTCCTTACACTCCAAATTGGAGTGTAAGGAATTTTATTGATTCTCAAGTATGCAAGTGTAAATTTTACCATTCTCTCCCCTTCCCCTTCATAACTCACTTTGGAGTGTAAGAAATTTTATTGATTCTCAAGCATGCAAGGGTAAATTTTACCCTTCTCTCTCCTTCCCCTTCATAACTCACTTTCTCTCGGACAAAAGTAAGTAAAAATTCTTCTGTTCCTTATTTACCCTTCTATTTTCTTCCATCACTTCATTCGAAACAGAAGGCTAGATGAAAAGTCACTGCAACATTGCCGAGGGCGAAAAAAACTGAGATTTATACAATTTGGTGTATATAATAATTTTTTCCAAAACTACTATATAAGCCTACACTACTAAAAATTGAAAAGGTGCTGTGCGAGACCATAGGGTCGAAGGGATATAACAATTATTAGAGATTTGCACAATTTGATTTAAAGCAATTTTAACAAGCGAGGCTAGGGAACACAGAAATTTTCATACTCTGAGACTTAAAAAGTATGGTTCTATATAGCAGTTGTGACAGTACTCTCGGGATGGTATGATGGTTAAAATATGAGGTTGTCACATGAAGTCTTGAGGTCGAAACTCGATACATTTGAGCATATACCTCCTCCATGTCTTACTCATTTGTACTCATAGCTAGTAGCTACTCATGATTCACGGTTGACCTAGGGACGGACTGATGGGGACGCTGAAGGCGAGCGAATCGTCTTTTACCATATATATACACACACACATAGACATACAACTCCACGAGCTTCAAATGACATAAACTCTAAAAGTGAACTTACCATGAGACAAGCAGAAATCTTGAAATTCTTTGGGGTATCACAAAATCCTAAAACCCAAAACCATAAAATGCATCAAACTTGTCACTATCCTTTGAAGGATACTGTTCATAGTGTTCACTCATAGACTGAGTTTGCTATGAAGTCACTCATAGACTGTCTAAACTTCTGGTGGAAGACTGGATTCACATCACGTGGAGGCTTTTACATATTTCAAATACAATACCCATTACAGCATCATTGCATGCAACAGCAATTGATAGCTTCTAGTATATATCAAGTCGTCAATAAGAGTAGTCCAACATATTAGTAGGCCACCATAGGCAACAAAATTCACTATAGATAGACTTCCATGCCGATGAACTTTGAGGACTGGCATAGCGGGCAGAAGTTGAACTTGATCTCGCACTCCTTGCACAAGCAGAGATGCCGACAAGGCAATAAGAGCATGCAAGCTTTCTTGACTCCGCAAATCTTACAAGCAGTCTCCTTCAAGTTCCTGTTTTGTTTTAACATGAGCTGCAAATTGACATCACTATCACAGCTAGAGGCTGTGTTGTCAACTTCACTGTCGCCGGAACCTTCTTCATTGTCCCTGTTCTGAGCATTAATTTGCACGAGATTATACTTCAGCGAGTTAATCAAGTCCTCGTTGTACTTTGCACGTTGCTGCCAGGCACCTACTTCTACTGACAATTGTTTCATCTGTTCTTCAAGATCCATCTTCTTCTTGTTCAGGTTTTCCAGTTCTGAATCTTTCTCACTCATCTTTTTGAGTATCTTATCCTCGATCAATGCAAGAGCTTGTAACTGTTTCACTTGAACCTTCTCTAATATTGATTGTCTTAGTCGCTCACCCTAGAAATTTGGGAGTAACTCATATTAGTGCATGACACTACAAACACTCGATACGCAGCATGGCACACAAAAATATACCTTGAAAGGATATGCATAATCATTAAAGTATACACTTCAACCTGATTAACAACCTACAGCGTTGAACATGAACACCTAAACAACATATATCATTCAAGAAAACCAACTCCAAAAGAGAAAGAACTACTTTTTATCAAGAATCACATGTAGTTTGCAACATCAACTCTCTGCTCAGCAGGAATAAGCAGGAGAGTGGGATGTTCAACATAACAACCTGTCCTACTCAGATGTTGTTGACGCACAAGTAAGTTTACCAGCAAACAAGCAATGATGGTTCATTATTTCAAAACAAATCAACACCAAACGTGCAAAAAGAATTAAACACTACAAACTTATATCTCAGGTAACCATGAATTCATCCGTTCAAAATGGATTTAAAAAAAATATATGAATGCTGACGAGAAGAAAATATGTCAATCAGTGCATAAGCTAAACTCAAGCTCTTATCAGTTTGTAGACTTTTATTTATATAATTCGTGAACTAAACACATTGCTCTGTTATCATATGAAAGAACACAAATGTAACACATTGATAAAAGATGAATCTCTCACAAGAAGCAAATTGCTTTGGTGACTTTTAAATGGCAATCAGTAAAAAAACAAGCAATTGTTCAGCACACAACTGATCTAGGCAAAAACAACCAAATTATTCACAAACTTGGTGTGCTACAAAAGGCGGTCATATCCTTTTTGCACTTGAGTTGAAAGAATAGAATGCAAAAGATTAACATTAACTTCATAATTGGAGAAAATGTTGTCATCGAGAAAATGGAGCAATAATAAGTATAAAATAAGAAACAGAATTCAACCTATAGCAAACGTAGCGATGCTACAGTAAACATGCAATACCTCAATCTTCATAAAGCGGTCCATTTCAGCCTCCATCCCCTGCAACTCGCGATCGATGTCCTCATCGACAATCCGGAGGAGCTGCTGCGGCGACTCCCCAGACGAGACTGCCACTCTCCGGTCGTCCAGTGAGAGTCCCAGCCCTGTGGACACCGGTCCCGTCTGCAGGAAATCGATGGACGTTATCTGCGAGTCATCTAGCGAATCCTGCTCCTTAAGCCGCTTCGTCCTCGGTTCCCATCCGTCCGCCGCCACCGTAGGTCCAGGTGCAAGACCCATAACGTTAACGACTACGATTAGTCAAAAATTAATGAGAGAAGCAAACGGGAAGGAAACCCTAAAAGGAGCGCAAGGTAGCAGATCACCGGAAGGGCGAGGAGGGTCGGGGAAGCTTGCAGCATTGGGCAAGGAGGTCGGGGGCGAGATTTGGCCATCAATCGGCACAAAGTTTCTGCTTTTGCCGTAGAAGGGGTTCGGGAATTGCCGAATTTCGGGTTACGTCAACTGAAAGAGAGGAGAGAAGAAACACAAAATTGATGAGAGGAGAAGCTTTCAAAACCTGAGGTGAATGGATTGCTGCGGCTTCTGCTGTTGCTGCTGCCGCCGCCGCTGGTGGTGTTCGAAGTTGCGCTGCTGGAGGAAGAATGACATGGCGAGGGGAAGGAGGGAGAAGGGAAAGCGGCAAAAGAAAGATATTTTGGTCGAGAAAACGACCAAGTTTACTAAAAATATTAAAACAGCAGCTTTGTCTAATCTTTCTGCCAGGTTTCTTCAAGATTATTAGAATTTATAGCAATTTTATTGAAACGGTCTCGTATTCTTAATAATTTTAACCAAAATAATACATATTATAAAAAACATCCACATCAGCATCCCTATCTTAAATTTTATATTTCAAGTACAAAATTTTTTTACTTTGTCTACTCTATACATTTTCTATATATATATAAAGAGAAAATAATAAAAAATAAAAATAAGATAAATTATAGAAAAATTGGTGTAGTATGTAGTAAAAAATAGATATCTAATTCAATAAAAAAATTATCCTAAATTTTAATTTTGAAGTGCTCTACTAATTTTGACAAAAGCTATTACATTTATATAATCGTTTTAATAAGATCGTCGTATGTTATAGTGATTTTGAAAAAAAAAATAATATAATAGTTTTGAAGATAATTTAATTAAGCTCGAACAAATTTTAAGAAGTGTATCTAATTTTATTTATATTATAACAGTATCAAATCTACGTGCTAAAGCAAATATATTTTAAGATAAAAATGCGCAAATATTTTTAATTCACCTCCAATATTTTTAAAATTATTAAAAATATTTTCTATTAACAATTTTAGTCTTCGAATGCAACATAGACAAGTAGAACTTGTGAGTAACTAACCACATGCAGATCAAAATTGATAGCCAAGTTTTGAGGGCACAACAATCTCACTCGGGTTTAAATATCATCTGGAATTTACGAAATAATGAGGGTTGAAAACTTCCATAGGACAGCATCAGTCATCTTCAAAAATAATCAAATTGTAAGAATTTATGAAGTTGAACGTGCTTAAAGACCACTGTTCATTTATAAATCAGCCAATTATGAAGTATCACCAGAATCTTTAAAAGAAACAAGCTCACTGTTGGGCGACTGGACTGAATTAACCGAAGTGGAGTGCAGATACACATTTTTGTCAATCTAAACAATCTCCAGATCACAACAAGTTACTGTTCCAAACAAGGCATGGACACAAACCCAGATTTTAAGAACAAGGGCTAGGCGAGTAAATAAGGTAGGCAATTGAGTAGAGATTAACATGGCTATCAATTGCCTTACTGCCTAACTTCAATTGCCATTATCAACGTCAGAAATCTTTGTTGCATCCGCATCAATCCTTTCCTGGTCATGTGCCCCGAGAACCTCATCCATTAACTCATCTTCGGCAGCTATATCTTCCACATCCTCTTCGTCATTGCCTCCAGGGATCCTCCGTGTCTTTGGACCATGCTCCAGTTGATGTGTTTCCAGCTCCTTGTCCATTGTCTCCTGCAGATTCACCAGGCTGTCAGCTCTCCTGTTGTTCCTAGCATTCTGCCACCTTTCAAGTTGCTTCTCCACGTTTGATAGAAATTGTTCCTCGATCTGCTTTTGGTAATCTGAAAGCTCAGCCCTTCTTGCAGTCTTCCATTCAATAAAAGCCTAAAAAAGGATGCAAGAGATTTTAGCTTTTATCATAAAGCAGCTTTTGTGTCAAAGAATGTACCAAGTTAATCTTTAAGAGCAGTTGTTACTAAGGTTGCCATAAAAACATGGCTATCAATCAATCTACGAATTTGATCTACAGAAGCATCGCACCAACAAATTTGGCTGCTTGACCAACCATTTAAATACAAGCACAATGATAGTTATTCATTAAACACCGCCGAAATGTATGGAAAAAGTCGTAGAAGAGCATAATCAAATTAACAGTGCGTGCAAATTCGTCATGGCAGCTCATCAGGATTTTGTTAACCACCAGTATTAGTTGTCACAATTTATGATGCCGTTTCTTGAATAAACTATGCAGCAAGGGTTGCAAATTTAATGCAATTTCTTCTCTGAGACAAGATTTTCAGGCTACCGGTACACTATGAATCTTAATGCAGAATGCAACGCATGCCAACTTAAGAGAAATCTAAGGGAAGATAAGGGAAATAGTGAGAATTGGATTAAGCATGCCTGTTCTCTTTGCTGTTCAACTGCTGCAGGATCATCAAGAAGAGGTTTGGCTGGCAGATAGTATATAGGAGGTTCTGCCTTGGTTCTGATAGAAAAAAGGAAAATAGTTAACAAATCAAAACAGGTTTGAGAATCTCAATAATGCATCAGTAGAGAAGCTTCCTGTTGCATCAAATGCAAAAACTATGCATACAAACAGAAACTTATCTGTCTGAAATAAATTGTCTATATGGACACTTGGGCCAGAAATAAAAATAACCTACAAAAAGGAAGTGTTTGATTAAAACAATAAGTTAGCTGAAAGAAAAAAGTGAATCAGCATGCTGACATGCAAAGTTCAAGTTTTTCAGAAGCAAAGCGTCCTACAGAGAAGAGGCAATAATCAAGAAATTCATTTAAAGTTGATGAAGCAAAGGGAACAGAAGGATATTTCCAAATACAAGTTGGTAAACATCTGAACCTTAAAAAGTTGGAAAGCTTCTTATGATGTTCAGACCAGGACAGAAACATCAACTCCCACTTCTTCTCTTGTGCCTTGGCAGCAACACGAGCTCGAAGAGTCTACCCACCGACAGGTGAAAAAAATTAGTTACTTCCAAATGAATTCCAGGTTACACAGCATGTTAAAACATGATATACCAGATCACGTTTCCGTTTCTCAGCAATTTGCTCTCGCTCTTGTTGCCTTAATTTTTCACTTTCTTCTCGAGCCTTTTCTTCTGCCTGCTTGAGTTAGAACTACTTAAAATGCATGGCAATCACTGTATAGATAAATGAAAGTGATGCAAATTTACAGGAGGTACCATAAAGAAAGGATAATAGTAAAAGATTCACAAGAAAAAAACTTCATGTCAACACGAAAAGAGTTGCTACAAGGGAAAGAAACCAGGAAGGAAGTAAGGTAATTGAAAGATTTCCCTGGGTGCACTATATATTTCACATTGAATCGCTCAAGAATTTATATTGTTTAATATATAACAATAATTGCTTACAAACAGGTATGCAAGTAAAATTTCAGAATGGGCCAGAACTCCACCAAAATCATACAATCTTAGGTTGTAATAATATATGACGGCAATATCTTGACTACATGAATGGAACAAACAATCATGTTTGATACCATGCTTGTCAAAACGGTATACCAATAATAAATCAACTGACTTGGATTAGTATAATTCTGCTAAGGAAATAAGAAATCTTAAGAACATAGCAGATTTGAATAAATTAGCAAGAAGTTAGACTACATTAGAAAATGGATCAGTTGACTTTCATAAAACTGAGTTAAATGAACAAAATCAGTTGAAAATTGATCGGGTTAGATTTGGAGTACAAACTCAATCTCGCTGGTCCCAACTTGAATTCCATTGAACTCACATGGATGAAGAGAAATTTTTGTGGCTTGCTTCATTATCACCTTGAATTTCTCATCCTTGCAGCAGCTTGAAGCACCACAAGCACAAGCTTCAAAATCTACCTCATTAAACATGCTTCTAGGTCATCTGTCTCATTCATTGCCGTTTAGGTTATTGTTAATCAATAGAGAGCTTAGTAAAAATCCACCAATGTCAGTCCCAAGCCTGGATGAAAATGGGCGAGGGTTGCTCGTTAGGTTGCCGGCCAGATTTTCAAGCAAATATTCAATGAATCGGTCCATCAAATTATTGTGCTAATATTAG
>JBBPFP011115101.1:0-11946 GCA_037974795.1 Kaempferia galanga | reverse complement strand
AGGATTCCACGGCACTCTCCATGCTTTGCTTAATGGAGAGTACTGGAAAACGTGGGGGGTTTATATATAATTTTGTGGTGATTCAAAATTTTAACCGTTCCCGCCGCCGTTTAATCGGGGCAAAATAAATTAATTCGAAAGTAAGATGCGAATGTTATATATATATATATATATGGAATATTAATATTTTGTTATTATTACCAGAGCCCTCTCCCTTCCCCTCCCTCCGTTGTGGGACTGTGGAAGGAAGTGGTGCTGATTATTATCAATAATAAATACAAACATATAGATTTTCATAAATTTTCAAATTTAAATAATGTCATTATTAATAAGTTATATGTGACATTTTTTTAGTTATTAATACATTTATTAGTGATATCAAAATATTTTATACACAAATATGTTAATTAAGTCTATGATATTATTTTCTAATTAATTAATTAATTTAATTGGTGGATTATTTTTCTAATTAATCAAGAATTCAACAAATTTAAAGCTTGATTCTTTAGATTTCCAATGAGTTTGTCGTTGAAGAGCGACATTCTATTTGCATCAATGACAACAATTCAACTCCATCTAAACTTTCGAGAAAAAGCTCCTACTTATCTGAGCTGTGGGAACAATTCCAATTACTAACTACTGGTGCTTCGGTACATAAAAACAAGAAGTTGTGTTTTACAACACATTTGAAACAGGGAAGACAGTTGAAGCCAGTTGCATCAGGTACAGAGCAACCAAAAAATGAGTTGCACAAGCAAGATATTATAGGCAGATGCACTAATTCATGATCGTTCATTTAAGTGGCGCAAGGCAGACAAAAACAAGTGTCGGATGACAGGTGGTCGATTAGAAATACCTAGGAGGCTGTCCGGCATATGGCGCACCACCAGCAGGCCTTGGATGCATTCCATATTTAGCTACCTGCTGTGACGCTTGAAGATAGCCAGCCGAAGTAGTCAGGAGCTCAGATGAAGTTGGATATGGGGCTCCGGCTGGGACGAAAGGTTGGCCTTGGAATGCTCCACCAGGTGATGGAAAAGCAGGCGACTGCCCCACTGGAGCTGCTGCTTGCATGCCGATTTGAGGGTTTGTTTGCCAACTAGTGGGAGCAGCCGGCACAGATGAAGCTTGAGTTGAGAGGATTCCAGTGTCAGTAATTGTGTAATCTCTGCTCTTGTCGCTATATGCCTGAAGACGGTATTAATGCACATGAAACACAAGAAAATTACATCTCAGCGTCATTTATGTTTTTAGTTTCTGGCTTAGTCCTGTATTTCCTTTTTTTTCTGAATTCAAAACCAGTATCGTTCCTGATTCAAGGCTTGTTATTTATCATTCATTTCTAAATGGAAAGAAAAAAAACCAAATAAAGCATAATGGAATTTTCCTCAGTTATTCTACTTGGGCATAGACAAACAAATTCCAGATTTTGTACCTTTACATTGAGGTCAGTGTGACGAGAGTATGAGAGATGAAGCTTACAATAGCCACCATCATAAATGCAATGCCCCTCAAGCGCCTCTTTGGCAACTGCTGCTGTGGTCATGTCTAACGAGAAAAAAAAAAAAAAATCAAAATCTTCCAGCAGCCATTGATCAGGAAAGTTACAGAATTTTTTTGTTTTTATCTTAAGAAAATCTACCACAGTGAATACACTCAATTGATGGCATCAGCACTAGATCACAACTTCAAATAGATTAAGATGAACAAATGATTGTAGACATTGCTACAACAATAGCTAACCAACTGGAGAAACTAGACGGATCCATAATCCAGAACAAACTGTGTATAAGTTAATGCCCAAGTGAATATATCATTTGTTTAGGTGGAAAACCAAAGAGAATTCAATTGCAATATTAATATTTGCTAAACTTGTGATAATAGATTAACTAGTAAAAGAAAGGGGCAAGTGAAAAAATCAGCAGATAAAAAAGATTTTACAGACAATTACCAAAAAAAATCCATCTCTGCCCTTCCATGGTGTCTTACAGAAATGAAGCAACCTTAGACTCTTAAAGTGGGAAAACATTGTAGTATGGGAGTTTATTATTAACAAGAGGCGCCTATTACAAGGTATAAATTGGACTCAAAATCTTATACTTGAATCATCCAATATGTGACTAAACCCAATACAAATAGCTCCATCAACCTTAGAATTCTAACACCTGTTCAAGTTGAGCCATAGATACTTTTTATGTCCATTTTGTTACATAATCTAGAAACAAAGTCTTACAGAAGGTCATGGAGGTGATTATTGGAGATCCATATTGGGATCGTGCATCAAAAGGGAAAAGCACTCATCCTCATCTTAGAGTTGGCTCTGGTAAGGGGTTGCCGTAAGGATGAAAGAGAACAAGTTCTAATCAAATAAGAGATAGAGGAAGATTTCATAATAGACACAAAACATTTTGCGAGATATAGTGTCAGAAGACGGTGAGTAAATTTGAAGGGAAGATAAACACCATAGTACAAGTCTACTTGATGTTGCAGATTGAAAAAATGACCTTTCTAGGTCCACGCCGACCATGAAGACAATGAAGGAGATGTTAGGAGGTGATGGAAAGAAGACAATAGCTTGCAATCTGCTAAATGGGAGAGGAGAAAATATATTTCGTGGTGAAACAGCAAAGAGGTAAGTGAGAGTCTGCATAGTTCGTAGGATCACCAAAAAACTACTAGAAGAAGGTTCTGAATTTGAGGTGAAGTTTGAGCACAGGAAAAGGCAACAACGCGGACCAAGTGCATCTAAGAGCTCAGTGTTGCTTCATGTGTTAGTTGTTGAGAAGCTGCGATGAGAATATCTAGAGGGAGACAGAGAGAAACACAAATGATCATTGTTGATCTCATAGCTTCGACTGTGATCTGTCTGACAAAGGGGATTTGTCAGATAAGGAAGACAAAGTGGCTAGGGAGGTCATTGGCTGGAAAGAGTTGTTATCTGCTGAGTTGAACAATAAAGCAAGGATGGGATCTAGTGGAGATTCACTAAGGAGAATCAGCAATGAAGGAGACTGGACCTTGAGAAAGTCTGACTTCCACAGGAGGGCAGAAGAAGGTGGCTCTAGAAAGCAGATATGGTACTCTGGAGGTGGATTGACGCTGAAGAGCTGAGGCACACCAACAGATCTAGTACTCACAGCAGCAAAAAGAGGATTGAAGATCTCACATAAGGGGGCTAGGTAATGAGACACCAGCAAGCTTACAAGATAAACCAACTAAGCATTTTAATTTTTAAATGTTTATGTTGGTAGATCCTTGATGTGGGAGAACAAGTTAAAAATGGAAAATTTTGATTTGGTGATTATTTAGTTTGAGAATAGGGAATATGTTCTATATTTAATAGTCCTTTTAGGCCTAAAGAATTATTTTTTTCCTACAATATTTTAATTTATTTCCATTTTTTCCTCTTAGTTAGAATATTTTAGATATTCAAGCCTATTTTTATCTTCTGTTCTCAACATCTGATTCTAACAAGAAAATAGCATTTGGATTTATTATAACTTATATATTACGGGAAGTCTAGCTACTAAAAAGGAGCAAGGGAGGGGAGAAATGGAGAGCTATAGACATTAAAAGCTTCATTGGCAAATTAGGAACATCATACTTTACTGGAAAGCCCAATACGATACACATCCTAAATAAATAAAACAGTACATATACATAGAAAGTTGATGTCAATTGAAAGGAAATACCAGAAATGAATAAAAAAATATATGATAGGCAGAAAGAACCTACCTGGGTATTGGATTAAAGCCTGAGTTCCACCATTCTTCTCAAATATTGCAATTTTCTGGACAGTTCCAAATGCTGAGAACACCTAAATCAATCAAAGAATAATTAGGAACTACACTGTATGCCAACATATAAACACATGGGCATAGAAGAAATATCTCACTGTGTGAAGAACATCAACTGTGACAGCATATTGCATATTCTCTATCGAAGCAAGTAGCACATTGCTCTCAGGTTCCTTTATTTTCCCATCAGGACCAATTGTAGGCTGAAGAAAAATCCTTGGTGTCAATAATATTGACTAGAACAATAAAACAAAGAATCTACAATGAAAAAACAAACCTGTAAAGTACCCTCAATTGCCGAAGGATTAACAGGAAGGTAAGGATTAGTGTAATCCCTGCATGACATCATACATTACCATAGTGCACACTTGAAATTAGCAAATGAAAAAATTAATAATAACAACAACAAACAATACTAAAATAAGACTCAAACGTATGTAACATTGATATCCTTCCATAAAGATGTTAAGGAATCATTTTGTAAACTAATGTTGCACGGATAGAAAAATTACAGTTAATTATGAAAAGGGAACAGCTAAGTACTGAGGATAAACTCTACAAAGCATTACCAGTTCCTGACAAAGGAGTTTATATGGCTGGGTTATGATAATTAAAAGGAAAAGAATATCACAGCTGAATTATTTCTATTGCAAAAATCCATTCTAATTTTTTAAAAATTTAATATAATCTTGCAATTGTATGTATGTGAAGAACGCAATACCTTTGTTTAGATTTGAGGCTTACCTACATCTCATGTTTCAACTGCAAAGCTTACACTTAGACCCTTTTTACTCATGCGGACATAAACAAATTTAAAAGGGAGGCACAGGTTACGAGGAAATACACATTCCTTCCCTTCTGATTACTTGGACAAAAATCACAAAGGAAAGGGCTCAATTAAGGTTCAACAAAATGGAAGTTACCAATGTGCACTTCTGTAAAAACATAAAAGAAACAATGGAACGAAGTGAAAAAAAAACAAAATGGCCAAAAAAACCCTCATGTACACTTGCTCTTTTTATGCTCTTTTGATATTACCATCGCGAGCTCAAGGTGTGGCACCAATGCAAGTTCGTGTTTGCTAACTTAAAGGGAGAAGATTGGGTGAAGGCAGAAGTGCCAAAGGTGGGGTGAACACCACATCAGAGGTCAATTCAAGGTGTGGTGCCAGTGCAAGCTTAGTCCAATACATCTAAGGTCACAATTGAGGTCTAGCAGCCACAACAATAGAGGTATAAACAGCCATAGCCTTGTTTACTTGCCATAAACTGTTAGAAACTAAACAGCATTATTAATTTTGTCATGAATTGTAGCATGCCAAGCAGAATAGAATAATTACTAAACAGCCAAATCATTTGTATTCATCAACTTTTGAAATCTCATATATCTTAAATACTGGTAAATATGGAATATGAAGACACTTGCTTTTACAGCATTCAAAGCTCTCTCAACTATTTGTCACAACTAGGGTTATAAAATAGATCCAAAAATAAGTTATCCAAAACTTGAGTTCAATGATGAAGCAAGAAAGTATATTGCAAGTCCCCAAAGAAAGTATACTGCTCAAGTCCCTTGAGTTACATAACCTAAAATAGGATATTACATCCCTTTGTATGACCATTGAAAAAATAAGGATGTACTATGCAAAGCAAATAAACTTATCTTAACTGCATTTATAATGGTTGTCAAAATTGGGGTATTGGTATCAGATATTGTAAAAAAAACTATCAGCTTGGAAGGATCAATGTGATCATAACTAGTAAGGAAAAATTTGGTATAAATGAAAACACTTATTAAATAAATTTGTTTAACATATGAGAGAGAAAAAAAGATACACAAAAAATTAAAAATGGTGCATCCTGTATTTCACAATCTATAGGAAACATTGAAGTAAACTTTTTCAAAGAATATTAAATACGTTTAATTATCTAATAATAATAAAATGATAATTTGTTAACTATAATTACTCATTAATCTACATTATTCATTACCTAAATAGTCAATGGTAATGAATTGCATATAAAAACATTTTTTACCACTATTCTTGTCATTATCTAATACCAAATATAAACTACATATGATATCCATTTGATTATTACTTACTAATACAAAAAATGAGTGACATACATTGAATGAGAGCATTATTGTAGCATCCTAATGAGATCAACTATCTAATTCCATCTGCTATTGGAACTAGTTTCTATACATGTCAATAAATATCACAGTTAACAAGTAGAAGTTGGGCTTCCATTGACACGAGTGAAACAAGAAAAAACATAGGTGCATACATATATCTCGATTTCTCTAACTTTCCTCTTAGTTCTCTAAAGGATAAGCCACAAGTAAGAAATCTTCCTATTTAGATTAGTTCTCAACAATACCAGCTAGGACATGACTCAATCAATAGCATTGAAATTGTATTGACATAGGTGGCACCAAGACATTTTCTTGTGCCAACATAGTATAAGTGTTCACTCGTGGCTAGAATGATCGATACAGTTCGGTTGTGCTGAACAATACTCACTGACACTTGAAATTAGGAAAGTAATATTCCATTTCTGTATACATTGTAGGATGTTAAATTGTTGAATAAAAAATTGATAAAATTATTTCACTTGACTGAAATTAGTTAAAAATATAAGCAAGGTGAATTATTCGCCAGTGAGATATAACTGCTAAAATCTTTGAGAGCAAGAAACTTGAACTCAGAAAAGTTCAAGGTTAACTTAGAATTTTAAACAAACAAATGGGGCTTGATATCGTGTTAAGCAAGGTCGATTGCATGTACAAACCTGCTGCGATGAGACTGAAACTTGATATTTAAATCTGTATGAGCTGAAAAAGTAATTCGGAGGTGGCAAGATGTAACATGCTCTGGAAGCAGGTACCTGAAAATCATGCATATGACCAATGAGAGGAAAACAAATTGATTCTTCCCAAAGAAGTAACAAGAATATAGCAACCTTGGAATGCTTCTCCCATCCAATGCATTTCTAGCTTCTGAAGCAGTTACTGTGTCAGTATACTGAATCAAAGCCTAAAAAAGATATGCAGACAACTAAACTGAGTTAAAGTCCCAAACTCAATTAAAAAGTTGGCAAATAAAGAACCTGAAAACCAGCTGCCTTCTCAAACGTAGCAATTTTGTGGACAAAACCAAAAGCAGAGAAGACCTAAAAAGGGAGAAACATCAGTAATATTGGCCGTAAAGAGTAATCAATTTTAACAACAAATAACATAAGGTGTCACAAAGAACAATGATGCAATATCATTTATGTACAGATTACATCTGTAAGACAAGTGAGCAATTTTTTCCAATAATATGCACGTAATGCATGGACACTGTTTTTTCACTGCTTCCATTAAGCAGATCGAATATAAGAGAGCAGTTAACAAACAGAATTTTCCTAAAGCAGAAAACTAAATAGAAAAGATTTTTTGGAAAAAGAATTCGGATATCTGACAACAAATGAAGCATGTCAGTTAAAGGAATCATATAATAGCTTTGAATAGGAAATTAAGATCCTAGAGAATGGGAGTATAACCTCTAAAAACGCCTTCAAACAAGTTGATATAACCTACAACTTAACGATGGTGAAAAATAACAGTTAGCAATGACATTCATTCATAAGATTCAGAATCTCACAACAGAATAGGCAAAAGGTGAGAGAGCAAAACAAACATGGTATGTCTCCGAAAGCAGATGCTGATAACGGGATATACTCCGTGTTAACATGGACCTGCTAACCCATTCAGAGTATGTTACAAAAAGTCAAAAGAATTTAAACAAGACTAATTTGATATACAGGTATTACATCAGAAATGTGCCACACCTCTCAACTTTAAGACAATTTAAATGCTTAAAGCAAAAATGATCCATGTGAATGTAATACGAAAATTATATATAAATGAGTACCATTGTTAAATAACTTACCAAGTGAATAACATCAATACTGACATCACCAGCTTCAACTCCTTCTATGGTAACAAGCAAAACATTGCCGGCAACCTCTCCGGTGGCCTTATTATTCACAATTTCTTGCCTGTTTGAATATTGGATGTAAACTGTTTTGCCACGAACTTGTGCAGGTTCAGATGAGGAAGCATAGTACGAAATCATAGAGATAGCCTGATTAAGGTCCACCTGTAGGTATCAAAAAAAAGTTCAGAATCTTCTGTTTTAAAAAATTGAGAAATTGATAGAAACTGTCGTCTAGCAAAGGCAAACAAATTCTCAGAAATAAAGAAGAACCTACTAGAATGAAATATTTAAAGCTTCCTAGTGAGAGCCAGGAAAAATCAATAAAATAAACAAGCCTTTAAAAAGGGAAACAATTTCCAAATCAGATGCTTTTAAGATGGAAATTGACTCACTAATCATAACAAGAACAGAAAGCTCTTGATTGAACAGAACTCAAAGTATCAACCAGATTTCCCAGAAGGTCTTAGTAAACATCAACCAGATTGGCCTAATGCTAACAAAAGTGTGATTAATAAAATTATCAGAGTGAAGTATGAGAGATTTTGATCCCAATTACCAGACAAATACATCCATTGAAAGCAAATTCCCTCCTAGAATTCTCAAATAGCAATCAATGAAACATACTTCCATCTAGAGGTGACAAAGGCCATGAGCCCAGCCTGGCCTGAGTCATGCTTTGAACAATGGTCAATCAGACCTATTTTGACCAGTGCTTGGCTAGCCCGTGTGTAAAATGGCCAGATCAGGCTGACCCCGACACTTTTTCCCTAAATCTCCTAGTAGAGCCCTTCTCTTGTTTTAGGAGAAATTGACTATAAGAGGAATTTTGGGCATCTTATTATTAAAATAATCCTAAGCTGAGTCAGTTATATGGATTCTCCTCTACCATTGGGCTTGATCCTCTACATAGATAGATAATGCAAAAAATTATTTTATGTACTCGTTGAGAACACCCCGGTATGCTAGAATCCTCTCGCCCAAAAAAAACGTGCAAAATCATTAACAAATGATGCAATGATCTCAATAATGTGGTAAATCACCGTAATCAAGTATACTACTAAGATCTGAAAACTTGATCACTTTCCCACATTATCCTTACAAGTTGTAGGAAACAATCATTATTTGATAGAACTCTTTCTATCATATGCCCTCCAGGAATAAAATCATCGAAAACAAAATTTTCATTTCCCTGACAGATCTAAACTCGATACTGTTGTGATCCCTGCAAGTCGGAAAAGCGGTGAAAACCATCTTAGAAACACAAAAGCAGGATTCCAGAAACCATCCGAGAAGAAAGATGCACGACCACGAAGCATATCCAAAATAACAAAGACAATAAAAACTTACAAATTCAACGAAAGCCTGATTGCGGTTGGCCCCCACGTTACATTTTGTGTTGACGATTTTACCGAACGGCTTGCAGAGTTCGATCAGCTCCTCCTCCGTACATTCCCAAGGAAGATTCCGGAGGTGAAGCACCTTCGATGGCGTCTGCGTGTACCGAAACTGCGGCTGCCCCGACGAAGAAGCCATCTCCAGGTTAGGGTTTCCGCAAGCTCTTTCCCAATCCCGATACGCGACGACCAATTACCGAACCGAGACGATCAAGATCGAATCCAGAACGAGGCAAAACAAAATCTCCCGTAGAAATAGGGTTGCGATCAAATCCAAGGAGTTTTCGGGGAGAAGGATAGAAAGGCTCTGGAATCGACTTACAAAGTGAGATAGGGATTTAGAACTCGACCGAATACATTGAATACGAGCGAATACATGGAACAGATGTTTAGCAATTTTACAAATAACCATAAAACTTTCGTTAAAATTAAAATATTAGACATTATTATCATATATAAGAGCTCCCTATGATAAATGAATTGGTTAAGACTTTCTTAACCGAGTAAAGTTCACGTTCACAATCATCGTCAGAAATATTAAAATTTTATGGAGTGAAAGGAAATAAACCCCAAAGTTAGACGCCATTGTCGAGCAGCGTCAGCTGAAACAAAGCTTTCATAGCTGTTCTCTTCATGATCTTCCCATACGTTGCTCTCCCCAATCTCATCGCCTTCTCCATCTCCGCCACATCGCCGCAGCCTTTCTTCATCCTCCCGAGCACCGCCTTCAGCACCCTCTCATCCCCTCCCACTGCCTCGGTCAAGCTCTCGGCGACCGCCGCCGCCGCCGGAATCTTCCTCCCGCACCTCCTCATCAGCCTCTCCGACCCGTAAACGCTTGCGTAAGCTGGCCAAATTGACGCCCTCAAGAACCCTTTTTGCTTTCCCTTCACCTCCCATCTCCTCATCCCCTCTTCGAATCTCATTACTGTTTCCTCCATGCTAGCTCCTCCCTTCATCGCCGCTTCCATCTCCCTCATCTCCGGCCCGAAGCGAGCGGAGTCTTCAAAATCGCACCTTTCGCAATGGCACTCGAACGCCCACCTCCTCGACGACGTCCTCCGGTCGTCGATCGGCGAGAGCACGTCGAAGTAGGCGATGGTCACCTCCTCGCCCGCCCTCAAGTCGCGGGCGGCGTGGACGATCGCGTGGTCGCCGATGTGCTGCCGCCTCGCGCTCGGGCTGCAAGAATGGTTCAGGAAGGAGGGGAGCAGCCAAAGCCCGATCCCAATGTAGTTGCTTTGTTTTCCATCAATCTTGGTGGAAAACGCCTCCTCGCTCAGGCAATTGACGTCCAAAACCTTCAAGATGCGATCGACATCCGGCCTTCTGCTCGCCGGAGACAGAGCAAGAAGCTGCTCCACAGCATCTGGCTTGAACAGCGCAATGTCGGGGACTTCGAGATCCCCTTGATCTGTCCCTGGAGACAATTGGTAGATCAAGTTGAGCGTTCTGCTACATTTCTCGGCGACGTCGAGGACCTTTTCAACGAAGTTCTTCCACAATAACATTCGAGCGCTATCGCCATGTCCGCCGGCGGATTCCGGAAGAATCCCTCTTCCAACTACGACGGATCTAGTCACGACCAACGGCGTCCCGGCCTCAACGTTTTTGGTAGCAAAAATCCCTCTTTCACCATTGCTGCACCTCCGGATCTCGACCGGGCCGACGTACTCTGCCAGATCCGGGTACTTGTCGCCGAATCCGCCCAAAATCCAGTTTGAAACGTCGATTCTACCCCTTCTCGACTGCGCCTCCAAATTCCGGCACCGAACCAAAAGAGCTCTGGAGGCATCGTCCACCGGGTGAGAGGCGATCGCGAGCTTGAGGCAATCGCCCGCCAACGCGTACCGATCTAGGTCGAGCAAAACCCTGGCTTTACAAAGGAGGGACTTGAGGTGGGCGGGGTCGAACTCGAGTGCGCGGTCGCAGTCCCGGAGCGCACCGGCGAGGTCTCGGGTGCGGAAGCGGGCCTCGGCGCGGTTGGAATGCGCGAGGCAGAGGGTCTTGTGGAGCGCGGCGCCTGCGCCGTCGCCGGCTGCGAGGCAGAGGGAGATGAGGTGGGAGTACAGGTTGATGTACTCGCCCCAGTCTTCGCGAAGTAGGAGCTGCGTAGCCTTGGATCGTAGATGCTGCACCTGCTCCTCGAGGCTCACCGCCTGCTTCATGTTCGACGAAATGACGGCGAGAAGGGCGGAAGAGATCGCTGTGGCTTGGATTGGAACCTATCTAAGGAACGGGAGCATGTAACGGTCGAATTGATTCGGTCTGGCCATTTTTGATGAACTTTCGTAACGGCTATATTCATTAACAAAGCATATTCGTCGCCAGCGTGGATAATTAATTGATTTATTAAGATATCGTAATCAATTTAATCTTTAAATTTTCGGTAATTTATCAAATGGTGCACACAAATTAACGAATGGATCAAAAGCACACTATACTTTTATATTTATCAAAATACATACTTAATTGATTACTCTCCCATTTTAACTATTAATAATTCTTCTTTTCTCTTTCTCTCTTCCATGTATGCAATTTCTTTTCTCTTTCCTTACCAATCTTCTCTGAGCAGTGATACACTACGCGAAATTTCTCCATGAAAATTTCACGAACAGTGATACACGGGTGGGGCCCACCATTCACTGTGTTCGTGAAATTTTCGTGGGTGCGCGAATCATTCTCCATCTTCTCTTTCCTCTCCTTTTCTCTTTTTTTTTTTTTCTTTTGGATGCATATGGCAAAAAAGGCGGTTCGCTCGCCCCCAGCACCC
>JBBPFP011114992.1:0-11947 GCA_037974795.1 Kaempferia galanga | reverse complement strand
GGTGAGCCTTGGTGGTATAAGCCCAAGTGTGACTTGGCAAAGGAAGATCTTACAACAAGGATTGAGGTCATTGGAAGCTCTAGAAGGCAAGGGTGAAGGATGTGGAGCATTCGAGGGATGCAAGGCTGATAGAGGAGAGTATAAAGCTAGGTTTAGGTTGGTCGGACGAGGATGAGTACTGAGAGAAATGTACTCGGGAAGGAAAACCATAGGTTTAGGATTTTATCAGTTGACTAGCAACGAGACTTGTACTATAGCAGTTTGATCGGTATTGTAGTAGTTTTGATCGGTACTGTAGCAGTTGGCTAGTGCACTATAACAGTCGATTAGTGTACTATAGCAGTCAACTGGTGCACTGTAGCAGTCGACTGGTAATGATATGTTAGAGTGTAATGGTCATATTTCCATGAAGGTACCTGAACTCTATTTAAGAGAGCTTGGGAAGTTTGAGCAATATTAATGAAATTAATGGTGGTCAACCCTAATTAGTAGTCTTCAAGCTCAAGTACAATTCAAGTATATTCGAGAGTTCTCTAAAGAGTTGTGGTGATGTTTCTGCACCCATAAGGAGCTATGAGAGCTAGCCGGAGCATTCTTGAGAATCATCTACCAATGGATCGGGATTGTCCACCTTACGGAATAGTGGATAGGAGTTTCAACTCCGAACAACGTAAATAATCATGTTAGCGGTTTATTTCTTTTTGTATTTATTAGCTTTCATTACTTGTTAGTTTATTTTGTATTCCACTGCGTATTACCAAGCGTAGGAAGCCACGACTTGGGAGACTGGTGTATTCAACCCCCTCTAGCCAGCGTCAAGGTCCCAATAAATATTTCTTATCTCTACCATGTAGTTGTTCTGGAACCCTCTGTATGTTTTCTAAAGAGGATCAGTTGTCATACCTTGCAACATCTTATTAATGCCCAACTCTCCTCTTCCTCATGCTACATTCTTTCCCATAGATTCCTTAGGATTACTCTCAATTCTACTATCCAGGTCATGTAAATGTCACATAAAATATAATATGGCAGCGAAAGAATGTTACATAATATGACATATTATATAATAATAAAATTACAAGAATATCAAATCAGGTTGAAAGAATGTTAATGACACATAAAATATCAAACATATTAGGATGAAAATAATATGAGTACACATAAAAGTTTTCACACAGTTGCATAGAAAACAGAACAAACATAACAACAATGAAAGTTATTCTATATCAAATACTTCATTTTCCCAATTGTTAAACATTTGGAGTGCTAAATTATTTTTAAATGTAGTCCACTAATCAATTAGGGCAATTGTCTGTATGTACTCCATTTTAGTCTTGCGATCATTATCATTATCTTCATTCTGTTCATCTTCATCAGGGATACACTCATAAGAATCATGGCTCAAGAATTTATGGATCAAGTTAATGAAGCAAACAGCAAGCAATGATAATACAAACCTGGGTTTACATTGGGAAAAATGGAGGGGAAGCTATGGGGGAATTAGGTTTAAGCGTTTTCTATTTTTATTTTCTGAGAAAATGCGATTTTCTAGAAAACAATGTTTGGTTTGCATTTTGGACTTCGGTTTTCTAAAAAAAGAGAGAGCATTTTCTGAAAAATTAGAGAATATCTAAAAGTCATTTTCCAAGAAATGAAAAAATGTAATTTTCTAGAAAATGAAAAGGAAAATGACTTAAACCAAACACTCTCTAAACTTGTTAAGGTAGATGGATCACATATATATTCCCAATGGAGGTAAATAATTAATTTTCAATATCATTATTGAAGATATCAAGTGGTCTTTATCAATTAGAGTCATATTACCTTTGTGATACATCCAAGTGGAAAGAGAAGCTTTTTGAGCTGAGATTGGGATAGATGAGAAAGAAAATAGGTTTGATCCTTGACCTACAAGATTGATTAACTTAATACATCAGCTTAATAATGTTTGAGGTGAATAAATCAATCTACATAATCAGCTTAATAATTGTGTCAATCACAAAATGAAAACATTTCACCATTTAAATCTCCCTTCCATTCCCACAAAGAAAATTAATTGTCGAAAAGATCAGCTAGACAGGCAATATAGTATATAGTACAAAGATTATCATATTGATTCTGATAAGAAAAATCAATTATCGGGAATTACTGATGGACTCCAAAGTATATTATTTATAGTTTTCTTAATCTTATATTCTTGTATGTCCCTAACTCCTTATATTGACTGTGACAAATATGCTATTATTTTGTTTTTTTATTCTTATTTGACATGAATGCTTAGTTGACATAAGATTATGAAATCCACCATAGAAAATTAATATCTAATTGAGTTATTACAGCGTTTGCTTCTGAATTAAGAGAACATAGGGAAATTAAGTAGCATGGTGCAGCTATATACTGGGTCTACTACAACAACGTTATGAGAACAAGGAATTTCAATTTCTTAAATTCTCAATTTAGTAAGAACATTTTAGAAAATATCTTGAATGATATAAGTTGGTTAGATTTCTCCTACATACTTTCTTTGCTACACTACTAACTTCACACATTTAACTAAGTAATTTTGATGCAAGGATAAAATTATATATAGGTACTAGGTGATCGACACATTGCATAACGTATATGTGGGAGAATATACAATCCATATCCAAATATTATTATAAATATTTATATTGACAACAATGAAGTGTAAATGACAGTGTATTATCAACTTATCAAATTCATAATTCCAAATAAAAATATATCAACACCATACTGTGCAGAACCCACAATAGATAATCTCTACTATCCGATAAGGTAGACCAGATCATATGAGGAGCATGCATACAATTAAACACTTTCAAAACTTCTGTTTCACAATCACTAAAACTAATTGTCTGTAGGAGAAAAATTAATGAGGATTGAAATTTGAGGCAATAAATATAAGGCTGATAAGCTTCATAACCAAAAAAAGCAACTTGCAAAAAGTATAGCTGTTGAAATTTTAGATTAAACTTCAAGGTGTCTCTTTAACAAATTGCCAACTATGAAGCTACAAAAAAGCATTTGTTGATTGGACTTTCACCTAAGAAACATGATTTATGTTTTTGTATATAATAAAACTTTGTCAATCCTTATTAAGAATACAAAAGTAAATATTTCTCAACAATTTAACAGTAATTGTCGTGTTTATAATGATACAGAGCTTAACTCAACTTGCTGAAAGAACTTAAACCCTAACAACTACATCAATAAGACTAGTGCCTTGTACAAGAACTGAGCAGGAGTTGCAAAATGGTACCATGTCTTTTGACAATTTCAGAATGGAAAGACCTTCTTTTGAAGAAGAGTGGATAACATCAGCATAGTGTCCTGAAGCAACATAATCAAACCCCCTACTACCAATGGCTTCCAAGAAAGCACCTAGGACAAATAAACTTTGACATTATTCGAACTCAAAAAATAGCTCATAAAATACTAATAAGGTAATTGACTAAAAAGGTGTTAGTTGTGTACCAAATTTTACCCTTGTATTACAAAGAACATCAGGATTAGGAGTTCGACCACTACGATACTCGCTGATAATGTGAGATACCTAAGACAGTAAGCATTCAACTTCATGAGTACTTGAGGTGAATTTTTGGATATTAGTCAACGTAATCGTGTTGTTGGTTCTACAACTATTATAGGAATCACCAAAATTCATGGTCTTTGTATCTTAATTATCTTGATTGCTCAAATACAACATTGTTCTCATTTCAAGTTTCAGTATATACTTTAGAGACTCAGCAACTAGTTACCAGAAGCAGAGCAGCACGAACTTACCACATTCTTCCAATACTCATCTGTTAAATGGACCACCTCCAATTGCACATCAACCTGTATCAATGAAATAAGTCACATGATTGGTGACTTTTTGCAAAATCATCAAACTATGCTTTAGTGCACATAAGTTAAGAGGCATTGCAGCTTTTCTTTTAAACATAAAATCAAGATGAAGGAAAAACAAACTTTAGTTCATATTTACTTAAAAGATTATTCTGAAAGAGGTGACTAAAAAATGTTTGATTACTTCTATATCATAGATCATAGCAAAACCATTATTCAAATTTATTAATTGATTGTTCAGCAAGAAATTTTCTTTCGATATCGGTGATCCAGGTAAGTGCTGTAAACTTACCTTAAACATATGGGGAGAAAAGAAAAGAAGTAACTCACCTGGTCACAAACGATGGTAGCATATTTTAAATCCTCATCCCACGGGCATTCAGACCAAAAGTTTTCAAAATCTTCCTATAGAAAAACACGAATCAATAAAACTACTGTGTTGTCTGATAGACAAGAATATGTATTTCATGAAAATAGTAACACACATACACACAGAATTTTTTATCCCAAGGATACAACATCAGCAAGGTGTAATACTCATATAAGGATATTTAAGGCAACATATGTCAATTATAAATACAAATTAGAATTGGGCCATTTAGTCCCGGGGGGTTCCAGTTGGCTAGGGTGACAGACTTGCTATAATAGGACAAGGGATCAATTTCCGGTGGGCACACCCCCTAGCCACTTGGGCGGTCAGCTATCGGCTATAAACTGACCTGTGATTTACCTCCCTTCACATCACCTAGGACGGTAATCATCTTTTGCTACAATAGAATTGGGCCATTTAATAATTATAAGATCGTTCTTATATGTTTCCATAGAAAATAATACAAGGAGTAGCCTTTCAAGCCCTCCCTCCCTCAATGTATTTTACAAGAGAACGAAAGGCTATTAGTTTACTTCTCTGAATGATGACCGGCAGTTAAGAACATGCGAATGAAAACCCTTACGTTCTTTAGTTGTCCAAAGTTCTTCAAATTGCCTCCAATTTGCAATTACAAGTGGGTATTGTAAGAAACAACATAAATAACTAAAAGATGTAAACTTCAATAAATTAAACACGGCGTAGGATGTGAAAGAGCTCGATCCATCAAAATGCAAGACGAGAAGAGAAGAAAAGTTGAAATGGAAAAAAGTACCTGAAACCAAATCTTAAGATAGAAAGCAGTGATATCGTGTCCGGCGGCGTGGAGGAGACGTAGGGCGACGCTGCTATCGACGCCTCCGCTGAGGAGGACGGCGACCCTGAGGCGCCTCCCCGGCATCGAGCATCCAAGATAAGGTTCCAGATCAGCGTACGCATGGGATACGCTCGAAGTTCGTGGAGGATCCACGGAGGTTGGCGACGGGGCAAGTGTGGCGACCGGCGGAGGCTGAGGAGAAGAAGAATAAAGAGACAGCGAGGAGGAACTGAGGCGCAAACATGGGAGGGCTCCAAGGTTTAATGGAGGAAGGGAGGTCCATCGAGGCCGCGAGAAAACGATAGGTCTGACGAGCAGCCGAGGGAGGGTCGCCGTCGCTCTGCGCATCGCCATCGGAACTCCGTTTGGGAGGCGGAGAGCAGGATGGACCGAGAGAGCGGATTCGAAACGATTACAAGGTAAAATTTTATTTTCACCCTCCGACTTTACAGAAAATTGTTTCTTTGTTTAAACATGTCCCTCAATTTTAAAAAATAGTTTCCTAACCCTTCATGCTTCAAAAATACAAAATGAGACCCTGTTTCTATTTTAATCTATAGGATTCGTGTCTTCACTCGACACTCTTCAGGGTTTCCACTCTCGTTCACCTGCGCAAATCCAATAGCCAATCGAACGGATCGATCCATTGGCGAGAGCCGTGGTGCCCGCCGCAGCCCTCGTAGCCGTTGAGGTGGTCGGCCGCGGACTCCATCGACAGGGTGGCGTTGCTAAGTCAGTTCAGGCGACCGTGCTCGGCACGCAGTGGGGCGACGAGGGCAAAGGAAACTCGTTGACATCGTTGCCCGGTGCCAGGTAAAGTTTCTGTCCTATTTTTTATCAGACAATTGGTGGCTTAGGCGGTATCTTAGAACACCTTACTCAGCATCTGTAAAGAAGCTAGTTCATGGTGATAAAAACTTCGAAGTATAGGAACGCATTCAAGAAAAAAGTTGGAATTGGTAAAGTAATGATCAGTAAGAGAATAAACATAATCAATGAAAAAAAGATGAGAGGAGAGACTAGACAGTAGACGATAGAAGATCCAAATTTCATATAACGGGAAGTTGTAAAATATAGTAGTTATTCTGGTGGATAAGGACTTTGAGGATAATGTTATAGAAATGGATAGTTAGTTGTTAAATGTAGTGGTTATTGTGGTTGATAAGGATTTTAAGGATAATGTTACAAAAATGAAGAGAATTTTGAGATGTAATTATGCCTTGTAAACTGTAGTTAGGAAGGGAGATATCTGATAATTATAAGTGATTATGTTCTTCATGTCATCCCCCTAGTGACCCTTACCCATAACTTATAATACTTAAATCACACTAGATTAGATTCGGTGCAAGAGCAACAAGGTTAAATCCGTCCCAATAGTGACATTATACAGATTTGAAATCCTGACCTTTGGTTGAAATCTTTCCTGATATAGCTTGGTTACCATTGGACCAAATTTTAAGCATAGTGAAGTCAAAGCATATGATAATTTCTATAGGAATTTAAGAATGAAGAATGCTAAGAACTTTAACATAGGATTATAGTTGAACTTGACCAATAAGTTTTACTCAAATGGCACACATATGCAATTGACTAATCATTTATACAGAGAAGTGGAAAAACCCTCAATAATCTCAAACTGAAATGGAAAACTGGCCTGGATAGAAAAATCAACCCAAATGTGGATTTCTTGTTTTTATTAAACTTTCGGGAGGGTTAGGGTTTTGAAATACGTGGTGTTTGGATTTGGGTCTTTGTAGAAAAACCTGAAAAATCTGAAGTTATATGTACTATACATAAAGTTATATATTATATCATAATATATAGTATAATATTATATATAAAATTTTAGATAATATAATGCACCCAATATATATTGAAAAATCCAAAATTCAACCAAAATGAAATTATTTTTGGGGGATTCAATTTTTTTCTTCTTATATCCAGGTCTGAGTTTGTTTTCTTCCATACCCCTAAGCAATTCCTCAACAGAAATTTTATAGGATCATTCAGATAGGCAGACAAAAATTGAATATGTTGGAAAATTCCAAAACCAAACCAAACTGAAATGATTTTTTTTATTTGATTTGTCACCATATATTCAGTTTTGAGTTCACCCATATATTTTCCTCTGTTACAATTGCATCTAGTTAACGCTTTAGATGATAGAACATTGACCTAAATTTTCTCTTTGGATTGCAAATTAAAGCTGGTTGCAGAATGTTAATATTTCTAAAGTTAAATAATTTCTCCCCCTTAGTTAGCCCATCTGTTTTGTACGTGTGCTACACTCTCCTGAAATGGGTCTCTGTATTTTCAATTATTGTGGTATTGTTCGCTACTAAATCCTCCAAGTTCTTGGTCTTCACACGAACTTGAAACGGTTTCAAAACTATACAAGCAGACGCTTTCCTTGTTTAACTTGAAATGAATTAATTTTTGAATTATATTTGATTATCAAATAATCAAACTTAACTAGGAAGGGAGGATTGGGTTGTGAATGGTGAAAGCTCACACAAATAATCAAATTGTTCTTCAATGTTATGTAGGTGAAAGCTTACACAACTGGGGTTGGCTCTGGCCCATTTCCAACTGAAGTTTGGGTAAAGATGGTGACCTTTTTAGGTTGCTGGGATGGAGTTTGGAACAACAACTGGTTGTCCATGCTGCTATGGTTGGCTTGATATAGTTGCGTTAGTATTCCTGCCAGGTAAATGGTTTTTTGTCTCTCAATCACACCAAGCTTGATGTCCTATCTGAACTTTCAGAGATCAAGCTTGGTATTTCCTATCTGCAAATGGATGGAGAAAAACTTAAATCATTCCCTGCTGATTTTCATCTTCTTGAGAAAGTACAGGCATGTTTTTTCAGATCATTACAGTTAACTTCTACGTCATTTGAAATACCTCCCAGTCTTTTTGAAGTTTGTCTAATTAATGACTGGAAATAGAATTATTCTTTCTAGTTCCGACCCTCTCAGTCCTTGATATATTTGCATTAATGTAGGTTGATTATATGAAGTGCTGCCTCGTTGGAAAAGTGGTATTCATCTACCTAAAACTATGAAGACCTTCCCTTAGCTGCCCATAAGTATGTCCAGGGGATATAAGAGCTTGTTAGTGTTCCCATTAATTATGTTGGTGTTGGACCTAGATGTGATGCCATTATTTGCAAATGACTTAGATCTGGATAACACTTGCATCTTCTGCTCCTAAAGGATATGATAGCATCCTCATGGATGATTTTTTCGCATTATGAGTACGCCGGAGATACTAATCTATTTGGATTTTAAATCCGATAAAGAGATCAGGTAATGAATCCATCATTGGTGTGGCCATGTTTTTTAATTTAAGCTAACAGCTATTTCCTTTAATCTGGTGCATGTGGGATGTGCCTGTGTAAGGCTCATTTCATAAAAATGGCAGTAGGAACTCGAAAATTTCATTATATAGCATGATTGATGAGATCATAGTAACTCAAAAACTTGATCGCATTACCGGCAAGATCCAATTTATCTGGATAGTTTGCTTTTTTTCTCTAGTGTTATGTTTGTTGTGCACCTAATGGATTTATACTACCAACCTACATAATTGTGGTTCTTGCTGATTCATCTCTGGGAGGTAGAAATTGGATTCAAAGAAAATGATGGGTTGACATTTGAGTGGATAATATTACTTTTGTTGCTCGTATACATTGAATTTTGGTAGGGGTTGGCACATTGCCTCTTCCATGAGCATTGAGCATCTCATTGAGGTAACACTAATACTCATCTAGGAAACAAAGGAAACCCACTAATGCTCATCTAGTGATAATGAAATGTTGTTCGAGTAGAGGAGGTTTGTTTAAGTTCCTCTATTATGATGGTTAGGTAAATTCATAATTCAAGTCCAATCTGAGACATGACCTGACCAAACATGAATTTTTTATGTCGGCTAACTTTGGACTAAGACTCAGGTTGATCGTTGAGATTATGGTGATATCTAAATTTGTGAATAATTAACTGTGTAAACTACATTGCTCGACATTCATTTTTGTTATTTTTCTTCATATTTTAGTCAGTTATAATTTTCTTAATCTCCATGCCTTGACCATCGTTTTTGTACTAGAAGTTCATCATTATGCCCACTTTCAGTATATTAATCCCTTAAAAAGTTTTTCTATCGTGAATAATTAAAGGTTTCCACGACTAATTGTCTCCTAAAGTAGAATTTTAAACTCTCTGCAGGTTTCTGATTAGGGGAAAGAACATCATGATGTTTTCCAAAACCCTAATTAGCTCAGATGCGCACACATCCATTTCAAGGTAAAACTTCACTATCCATTTCATTTCTTCAATTTTTTTCCTTTATTGTTTTTCGCGACATGAACGAGATATCCCATTCCTTTGAAGCGAAGGCAATGATAATTCTTGAATTAATCCTGAAATAAATAAATCATTCTTAATTGTTTTACAAGCAATGAACTTCACTCGATGACACGCCCACCACGGTCTCATCTCCCACGTTCAGTTGCCTTCACTTGGAAGCCAAGCCATTGCCAACGCTACTGCATGGCAATGGCCAAGCCACTGCACTGTCTTATTCCCTCAGCCTCAACTCACAGTCCTCCCATTCCACTGAGCTCCTTTGACCATGTCGTCGCCCTTCATCTTCCTCATCGTCGTCCTCCTCCACTGGCCGGCGATCCCCGCGGCCGCCTCCCGCTGCACCGCCACCGTCTTCGGGAGAACCTTCGCCAAGTGCGTTGGTCTGCCCACCCAAGGCGCCACCTTGGCCTGGACCTACCACGCCGGCAACGCCACCCTCGACCTGGCATTCTCTGGCGCTTTCATCTCCCCCTCCGGCTGGGTCGCCTGGGGGCTCAACCCAGACTCCCCTTCCATGACCGGGGCTCGCGTCCTCGCTGCCTTCTCCGACCCTTCCTCTGGCGGACTCATTCTCCTCCCTTTCTTCCTCGACCCCTCCGTGAAGCTCCAGCAGTCCCCCCTGCTCTCCCGTCCCTTCGGCCCGCACCTCCTCTCCTCTGCCGCCGCCCTTCGGCACGCAGCTGCCGTCAGTGCCGGCGCCGGTGTCCATATCTTCGCCACTCTCAAACTCTCCCCCAACCGCACCCGCCTCCACCACGTCTGGAACAGGGGACTCTACGTGCAAGGCTACTCCCCTACTATCCACCCCACATCCCCAGCCGACCTCGCCTCCCGCGCCACCATCGACATCGTCTCCACTGCCACTGAGGCCGCGGGACCCTCGCCTTCGTCGGAGGTGGCGCTCCGCTCCACCCACGCCGCCCTCAACGCTGCCTCGTGGGGGATCATCCTGCCGGCGGGGGTCGCGGTGGCGCGGTACCTCCGGCGGCCGCTTGGGCCGTCGTGGTTCTACCTGCACGCAGCGGTGCAAATTGCCGGGTACCTGATGGGGGCGGCGGGGTTCGCGATAGGCATCGTGATGGGGGCGCGGTCGGAGGGGGTGGAGTACGGGCTGCACCGGGGACTGGGAGTGGCGGCGGTGGTCGGCGGGGGGCTGCAGTCGGCTGCGCTGCTGCTCCGGCCGAAGACCACCAACAAGTACCGTAAGTACTGGAAGTCGTACCACCACCTGGTGGGGTACGGGAGCATGGTGGTGGGGGTGGTCAACGTCTTCCAGGGGTTCGACGTCATGGAGCTGGGGAGGTCGTACTGGAAGCTGGCCTACTGCTTAGGGCTGTCCACGGTGGTGGGCGTCTGCGTCGCGTTGGAGGTGAACTCGTGGGTGGTCTTCTGCCGGAGGGCGGCGTCTGATGAGGACGACGACGAGGAGGGGCGACGCAGGCTGGAGACCAAGCGGGTAGGCAAAGGAAACACCTGAGGCATAATTAAATTAATGGAATTTGATTACGCTTCTAATATATTTGATCTTTTAATTTGTTAATGCCATGTTTCGAGATCTTTGTAGTCGTGAAGGACGTTGTGAGCTCTTGATAGTGTTCTAAATTATTTACATTTTGATCGCAATTTGCTATACATATATATATAGGCATTAGTATGCAAAACATTGATCGATCTACTAAAGCTTGGTGGGTGTTACTTGTTGGCTTTATAAATTACTAAGGTGATACTTTTTGAGTTGTCGAGACTCCGCCTGAGTTGGCCTTGTGTCTAGCAAATTTAGTAAATTGTATTCTTTTACAAGTAAACAATCTTACTACATTGTAACCCTTGAATATCTAATTTAACTCATCTTCCAAGCTTGAAAGTTCAAATATGCTAAACTTCTCAAGTATATGCACATATCACACAAGTTCAATCATATGTTCAAGCTTTAAAAGATTTTTTCCCCTTTGAGATGATAAAAATAATGAAATCCTTTAACTTTCTTACATAGTATACAAAGTCTTTATATTCTTCTCTTGGCCATTTTCTTCTAATGTGATAATATAGACTATATGTGAAACATTGGCCATCCTATAGAGACTTAGATCCATCTCTAAATTTGCATTTTTAAGATTCTCTTGCCAATGGAAGTAAACAACAGAGCTCTTTGAAGTTGAAGCTCTCCCTACACTCTTGGGCTTTGTTTACTCCGAATGACGAAAAGGAGAGGGAAATGAATTTAAAGTAGAAAAAATATCCTTAAGAAAATGCAACGGGTTTTTACTAAAGGGCGTATGTGAAATTTTAAAATTACCAAAGACGTACGTTACTTTGAAATTTACCAAAAGATACACTTTTTCAAGTATTTTTTTTTCCATTTTAACATTGTGACAAATCTATCAAATTATTTTTTATTCATTCTCCTCTCTCTTTTATTTTCTCTCCTGTAATATTTTTTTTATTTTTCCTTTCCTCTCTTTCTCTTTCCTCTATTTTTTTACATATATACATGCATGAGCCTGATATGATCATGTAAGTGGATTTTGGTCAA
>JBBPFP011114886.1:0-11947 GCA_037974795.1 Kaempferia galanga | reverse complement strand
TTATTTAATAATGAAAGTTTACATATATATTTTATTATTAAATATGTTGTTTTTATTATGTAAGATTCCCGTGCATAATCTACACTAGTTAAGTTTAATTAGTGAAGCTATTTTGATGAAATTGTTGACTAAATGAATCAGCTATATTAAATTATTAGCTAAAATTAGGTATTAATATAAATGCCTGATTTCTATATATTTATTAATTTTTAAAATATATATTTTGAAATTTAGGTTATATTCTGATTATCAATATCAATGTTTTTAATCGGTTAATTAACTGCAAAATACCCGATTTTTTCTTATATTTGCCAAATTGAACGAATAGTCTAAGTCATCAGCATCGACAGCAAATCGGCCCAAATAAGAAGCAAAATTGTCGGCCGATTATTACAGTTAACGCAAAAACAACCGGAGACCTTTTTTGAGTTCTTTAGTGTGTTAGATAATCAACTACACCACGACACCATGTTGATATTTAACAATAACTTATTCTAAATAATTATTCACATATTACATAAACACGGACTCATTAAAACCCTTAAAAAAAATCGATTATAATTTTGAAAATTTTCAGAACAGTTGTCCTTTTATATTTCTAGACAGCGACATAATTGACTTCTAAATTTATGAATAAATAAATAGAGATAAAATAAAAATTATTTATTACTTAAATCATCATCCAATTTACTGGATCCCAGGTATTACATAACTCAATACATCTCCAAAAAGCATTGAAATACTCTTTTAAATTTATATAGATGAAGTCTAACCATTTTGGTTTCTTATTTTTAATCTATTCAATTCATGCAAACTTTTAAATAATTAAATATAATTTTCATCATCTTTTTAATATTTTTGTTTGGTAAGATATTGTCATCATTAATATAATATAGAAAGTAAGTTTCAAAAATATTTATTTTTAAAATTATAATTCCAATAAAAGTTCCCTGAAAAATATTTATTATGGATGATCCTAATTGGAAGGTGGATGCTTAATGTGAGTAAACCCAAAGGGACAACAAACTAGCACTCACCATAAATTTTCTTTTAGCAAAATTTTAAAAAGTCATTTTTATTATAAAAAACATTCTGCTTAAAGAAAATATAAAAAGGCACTTTGTCATATATATTATAAAAAAATATTCTAATTTTAATTAAGTCAATAAAAATATTTTAATGTAAAAATAGTTTAGCAATTTTATTCGAATTAAATTAATTTAATTTCTCTACTCTGACTAATAATATTGAAAATAAGGATTTTTTTTTTAAAATATGACAATACCAATCCGCATGACATATTCTGAAGGACTACCACATCTTATATCGCACCGCATACCTTTCTCGTGCGGGCGTGCTCGTGCGGCAATTGACGCGATCAAGCACCCTTCCCGTTAAATAGACGCAGGATCATCACGGTTTCTTCGTCCACGCTTGTTGCCAAGAGAAAAGCTGCTTCTTTTTCTCGGAGAAAAAGAGGCGAACGGAGCCGGCACTTCTAAAGGGTAGATTTTGATCTTTGTTTTTGTCTCAACCTCGGTGAAACTCGGTCTCCATTTCCTTATCACTTGTTTGATCGATCTGAGTTTGTTGATTTTTTCGTCTGTCTTTTTAAGGTTTTCTTGTTGTTTATCACTTCCAATGAGGTATCCTGGATCCTATTATGTTATTATTTTTATAGATAGATGCGTAATTCGCAGTAGTAGGCTTGGATCTATAGAAAATCAACCTGATTATTGTCTGTGTATTTATAAGCCTCTTGATCTTACTGATCTGCTATGTAATATCTCTGAATGTTTCCGCTTGGCAAGTTTGATCCAGTTTATTTGTATGTTTTTCGGGGCTCTAATGGTTGTTGGTTCAGCTACGCGTGTCTTTTCTTCTGCTGAAGACGTGGCGCATCTGTTGATGTAGCGCGTTGGGGATATATCTTACATAGGCCAAGCGATTGCATTGATTCGGTTTTGCTATATGATATGGAGCGATATATTGTTAAAAACGAAATAGAATATTGAAACTAGGGAAATGATCTGCTTTTTTTGTGGGGATGAATCGGTGAATGTTTCCTCACCACAGCCTGCACAGAAAGGGCCTTATGTTGATTGTATTCCTTTTTAGATTTGGATATTGTTTCTGTTTTTTTAATCCATGTTCAGCTTCATTTGAATTTTCCTTGTAAATTGAAGCAATCCAAATGAAACTCTTTAGCAATGTCGAGTAGTATGCCTTTGATAGGCTGAACAGCTAACGGGCTATTTATAGTGTTCACTAATGAGTGTCTGGGTTACAACACTTATTTGAGGATTGTAACATTGCATCTAGTCTAGGTATACACAAGTTAACTGATTAGCATCGCAAATCAGTTTCAGTATGCTAACATGTGTGGAAAATATATTGTATTACTAAGTGATGAAACCGGTATGTTGGCAGTGATATATTTTTGTACTTTAGCTGATGTCATATTGCTTTGTAAAATCAACCAAAATTATGGTCATAGCCATTTATTAAATGGGAAGTAGCCGAGTTATTAATCCCATATCCATACCACGTTTCCATTACCTGAGGCTTATTCTATCTGTCATTGTTGCCACTTCAGGTGCTTATTGAACTTCCATGTGTCTGTGGGTCTATGCACTGAAATATCATATTTCATCTTGTGATTGTATACCCATTGTAGCTTGCGGTTGTTTTCGTTAGGAATATTGAATATGTTGATTGTTCGAATTTTGGTTGTAACTTTAATTTGTGCAAATAAATAGTACTGGGATTTCGGTTGGAGCCTTGAAAATTATCTGCTGACTTTGATAGTCGAACTGTGTAGGCCATTAACTAGCAAGACATGGCAGATCAGGTTAAACCACCGACTGTTATTCAGAAAACTTCAGGGCCGTTCCATTTTAGACCCAGGATTTCTCAAGATGCACAGGCTCGCAACCGCAGCTTGTATAACCCTAATTTATATGAAAGACGGTTCATGACAGCAAACCACATTTATGGAGGATTTCAGAAACCATCGATACATGGGTACACTAGCAGCAACCAGTCACCCGCCTTCACATCTGTCTCACCTGTGTTTGCTCATGCTCCTTCAGAAAAGGGCTTTGCAGGCTTTGCAATTGATTTCCTTATGGGGGGAGTTTCTGCTGCAGTTTCCAAATCTGCTGCAGCTCCTATTGAACGTGTGAAACTGCTGATCCAGAACCAAGATGAGATGATCAAGGCTGGTCGTCTCTCTGAACCTTATAAGGGAATTACTGATTGCTTTAGCCGTACAATTAAAGATGAAGGTATTTTATCGCTATGGAGAGGAAACACTGCCAATGTCATTCGATATTTTCCCACTCAGGTAAATTATGTGCTTATGCTGCATATAAATGCATTAGTTTGCCTAATTTTATTCAGCACATCTTTGAATCTGTCTGGTTAGCATGTTGGTTCTTTAAGCATTTAGATATTCACTTTTTGCTTTTCATAGATATAAATACTAACAAAGCTTTGGCTATTGATAAATGTATGCTTGATACCAGAGATTTAAGGAAATGTGGATATCATCTTTTATGGTGGTTTACCTTTGGATAATTTCAAACTATTAGAAAAATTTTCAGGATCATAGAAATTGAACTAATAAATTGTTGTTTCTATGGGAACTGATAATTCTTTTATCTGCTCAATTTCATGGCTTTATTACAAGGAGTTATTGCAACACGATAGTAAGAACGTCAGCCATAGTGTCCCTTCATCCATTTTTACTTCAACTTAAAATTATGACAGTTTATTACTAAACACTATACAACAGTGAGCATGATGATGTTTGGAATTTGATTTCTTATGTCTTCTGATATTCTTGAGATTTCTCTCTATCTCTCGCCTTTTTTTTAAAAAGAATTTTACTGCTTCTTACCAAAGAATATAATGCTTGGCAGGCTTTGAACTTTGCCTTCAAAGACTACTTCAAGAGGATGTTCAATTTTAAGAAAGATAGAGATGGCTACTGGAAATGGTTTGGTGGCAATCTTGCTTCTGGTGGTGCAGCTGGTGCCTGTTCCTTGTTCTTTGTGTACTCTTTGGACTATGCCCGTACACGTTTAGCAAATGATTCCAAAGCTGCAAAGAAAGGTGGAGAGAGGCAATTCAATGGTCTGGTTGATGTTTACAGAAAGACCTTGCAATCAGACGGCATTGCTGGACTCTACAGAGGATTCAATATCTCATGCGTGGGAATTATTGTCTACCGCGGTCTTTACTTTGGAATGTACGACTCTTTGAAGCCAGTGGTTCTTATTGGAAGTCTGCAGGTAATATTTGGATTTTTCACACAATTTGGTCAATACTATCCTAGATTTTATCCAGATCAACCTACTACTATTTTGCTCTGAAATTGGATGTGATTTAAACCAGTCTTTCTCCTATGTATAACACTTAGAGGTGTTTATTTTGTTCCCGAAGTGAGCCAGAAACCATATGATTTATGCCATTTTGTTCTACTGCTGTAATCTTACACTGTATCATAAATGCCTGCAGGATAGTTTCTTTGCAAGTTTTGCCCTTGGTTGGCTGATCACCAATGGTGCTGGCCTCGCTTCTTATCCCATCGACACTGTCCGAAGAAGAATGATGATGACCTCCGGTGAAGCTGTCAAGTACAAGAGCTCTTTGGACGCCTTCTCTCAAATACTGAAGAACGAGGGCGCCAAGTCCCTGTTCAAGGGTGCCGGTGCCAACATCCTCCGTGCTGTCGCCGGTGCTGGTGTGCTTGCTGGCTATGACAAGCTGCAGCTGATTGTTTTTGGAAAGAAGTACGGCTCCGGTGGCGCTTAAAGTGCCTAGCCACATGCTGCTTTTCTCTCTCAAGCCATTGGTTGCATTCCCAATAATTTTTTTAGTTAGCGGGAGATTCTCCCTACAATTTTCTGGAGTTTTGTTCTCCTAAAACCTTGATTATGGTTGCTTTGAGGAAATTGCGACGGTGGCAGATAAGGCTGCCATGCATGACTATTTTTCTTGACCGCACACAAGAGATTAAACTATTATCAATTGTTCCTACTTTTCCTGGATAAGATTGTCCAGGAATGAATTAATAACAATAGCTGTTCTTCCGTCATTTTAATTTAGCTGCAAATTTGGAGTGCCGTGGAAATGCTTAATATATCAGTCATTGGTTCGTTTGTTCAGTGTATTGTATCAGGTTAGAACTTTTGTCCCATTGCTGGGAAGGCATCGTCATGAACTCTTGTCTCAATTTCTTGATTTTTTTTTTGCTTTCATTTGTGATCTTTTTTCAAGTCACGCTAATTAGGAAGGACACAGGCACAAGGAAGCTGTGGTCAGCATTCCTCAAACGAGCAACGCCACAGTTTATACAAATTAAAACTCTTTCCTTTATCTTCTCTTCCCAGGAACACATTTGTTGTACGCCTCAGGATTCCTCTTATCCACCGTGCGTGGCCCAGCTGACACCGCTGTGTGTTGGCGCCTCTCCGTCACTATACAAACTGAGCCACTGCTCTTGCCTCGCCTCACCTTCTTTCTCCCTCTCCACGTCTGGAAGAAGTAGTTCGAAGGTACGCAACACAGCATAATTCTCTCTTCCTCAAACTGTCCAGTAGTGTTACAAGCTTTTCTTGATTCAATCCTTTCTCTTCTCCAACAGTTTTTATAGTATAACTATGAAAAACTTTTGAAATCAGTTGGTGATGAGAAATATCACTTGTCTAAGGTCATAAATCATCCAAATACCGTCTTTCAGACCAGGTTATGTGCCAAGGAATAAGAAAACCCATGTTGTGATGTCCTCTAAACCACGAAAAGGTAATAGGCTGCGGTACATGTAAAAACCAAAATAATTGAAAATCAATATGTAGAACATATAAGAATCATATAACAAACTTGTGCAGGATGTAAGATTTGTATGTTTATAAAGATGTTTCTAATTCTCAATTCGGCTGAAATCTTACTCCATATTGAAGGAGAACTTTGCTTTCTTAACCAACCTTTTCATTCGTAAAATGAAAGAAATAAACAAATAGGTTTGGACTCGGAAAGTTTTTCTTTATTCTAGAGAATGACTAATTCTCTTTTAGTTGTGAATTCGTATTTGATAAATTACCCAATTATCACTTAGATATAGTTACTGAATACTTTTTTCTGAAGGAAATAAGCTTGCTGGCCATAGTTCCATATGGAAACAAAAATATAAGCAAAGGATATATGTTTTTAAGGAGGTCCAGCTCAATTCATTGAAGTATTTTTTGAACTTTAATATTCTTTTGATCTTTTCTTGCGCAACTAAGACTGCATATGCTAAACTGAAGCTAAGAAATGAGACACTTATCATCCCTTTTGTGTACTTTTTCAGGTGTGCTCATAGCAGTCACCTGGGCATAGGCATCCTTCGATCGCAAGAAATTCACTGGAAAGAAAATGGACTTCGTCTATGGACCTGGGAGGAACCACCTCTTTGTTCCAGGACCAGTTAATATTCCTGAGCCAGTGATACGGGCAATGAATAGGAATAATGAGGATTATCGCTCACCTGCAGTGCCTGCATTAACAAAGACTCTTCTCGAGGATGTTAAGAAGATCTTCAAGACGACTATGGGAACACCATTCATTATCCCAACAACAGGTATGCTTTGATCTCCCTTTAGACATATTCGATTTATTACATGCTTAGACTCTTCTGGGTCGGCTTGTGACTTTTGTTCTACTAAGCAAGCAGTTTTGCCAATGACAAAATTTCATTTTGGAATCATGCTAACCTTGACAGCCACACAAAACTATGTCAAATAATCTGAAGACATTTATAATTATAACTTGAGCTTTGATTGTTCAAACTTGCAATTTGTTTCTTCTGATGAGGACCTTTGTATCAGGCACTGGGGCTTGGGAGAGTGCACTTACTAATACTTTATCACCTGGTGATAAGATTGTGACTTTCCTCATCGGACAATTTAGTCTTCTCTGGATCGATCAACAAAAGCGCCTTAATTTCGATGTCGATGTTATTGAGAGTGATTGGGGGCAAGGTGCCAATCTTGACGTATTGGCTTCTAAACTGCAAACTGATTGGTCTCACTCAATTAAGGCTGTGTGCATTGTTCACAATGAGACAGCAACCGGCGTTACCAACAATTTGGCATCCGTAAGGAAATTGCTTGGTATGTCAAAAATCTAGTAATCAGAAGAAAAACAACAAAAAATGCAAATAGAAATGCAGCATCTTGTCCGATATTATCCTGATACACAAGATTTGAAATTTCAATTCTTCAGTTTTTGTTTCTGATAGATATATTTCCCTCAATGGTTTGGATCTACAGATGAACACAGGCATCCTGCACTGCTCCTTGTTGATGGAGTCTCATCGATATGTGCTATCGACTTCCGCATGGATGAGTGGGGAGTCGATGTCGCTTTGACTGGATCACAGAAGGCTCTTTCAATGCCTACTGGGATGGGAATTGTGTGTGCCAGTCCTAAAGCTCTCGAAGCCGCCAAGACTGCTAAGTCTCTTAGAGTTTTCTTTGACTGGAATGACTACTTAAAGTTCTACAAACTGGGAACTTATTGGCCCTACACACCTTCCATCCAACTGCTATATGGACTTAGAGCTTCCCTTGATCTCATATTCGAAGAGGGTCTTGACAATGTGATAGCCCGGCACAACCGGCTCGGAAAAGCAACAAGGTAAGCAGATAATAGCTGTTTACAGATTACTGTTCGTGAACACAAGCTAAATCCTAGCTTTTGTATCAAAAAATTGACAGACTTGCTGTTGAGGCTTGGGGCTTGAAGAACTGCACACAGAAGGAAGAGTGGTTCAGTGATACTGTAACTGCTGTGGTAGTTCCCTCTTACATAAACAGTTCAGATATCGTGAAGAGAGCTTGGGAGAGATACAACTTAAGCTTAGGATTGGGCCTCAACAAAGTTGCAGGCAAAGTGTTCAGGATAGGGCATTTGGGCAACGTTAACGATGTATCGTATCGATTTCCTTCTATCGATTACTTTGCTTCTAAATGTGAGAGTTTAAGATTTAACAGACCTAACTAAACATTTTTGAGTTTTGTAGATTCAATTGCTGGGTTGCCTGAGTGGTGTGGAAATGGTACTCAGAGATGTAGGATACCCAGTTAAGCTTGGAAGTGGAGTTGGTGCAGCAGCTGCTTATCTTCAGAACACTATTCCCATGATACCTTCTCGGATATAAGAACAATAAGAAGTCGAATACTGAACGAACTCCTTAATTCTCAAAGTAAATGTATATTTGTGTATTACTATCTCTGTATCAATTAAACTTATGTTGAAAGTAATATTGACACAAATAAGGAGCAGTATGGTTGTTCTTCCTCAAAAATTTCAAAGCTATCTTTGTTATTCTTTAATTAAAACTATTTTTTAAAATAACAAAAAGCATGGGTCGGGTTCGGATTCAAGTTCAGCAAGTTTTATTACCGAATGAAAACGAATCGGGTCGGATTTTCTTAAAGTTCACTCCAATCCGGCCCGTGTTCAGGCGTGACTGTTCTCTTTCCCCTCAGCTCCCCGTTTAAAGAACTAAGCGCCCGCTTGCTCGGCCTCTGCCCTCTCATTTCTTTGGAGCCCTAGAGCCGTCGTCGCCGCTTCTTTCACTCTTTCTGCTCCAAGATGAAGCTCGTCAGGTACCTGCTTCCTCAATCTCTCAATCTCTCTATCTCTCTCTGTGTGTTTTTAATCTTCTTTTACTCATCTTTCTTGTTTCCTCTGCTGCTCCCAAAAATGGCTGCTAGGTTTTTAATGAAGCTCACCAACGAAACTGTCTCCATCGAGCTCAAGAATGGCACCGTCGTCCACGGTACCATCATAGGTACTCCCCCTATTCCTATTCTCGTGTGAACTATGGTTTTGGTGAAACCCGACGTGCATATGGATCTTTGGTCTTAGAGTTCAAGAATCAAGATGCATTTCGTCATATGCTTATACCTTTTTTTCCTTCCTAATTTTGCGTGTTACTTTGCATTGGATATTGCGCTTGATTTCTTTTTTTATTTTTTTTGTAATTTATAAGTTGGATTCCGGGTATGGTTCGCCCGAACGGACCTGGAACGGCCGGAACGGGCGTTCCGGCACGGGAACGCCCCACGCCGTTCCAAAGTTCCGTCATATAACGTCGTTTGCTTTGGCACGCCGTACTTCGACATTATAACGGCTGGAACGGCCGGAAAGGAACGGCGGGAACGGCTGGAACGGTGATGATTGCCACCGGAGTAGTTGGAGACGGCGTCGGAAGCGGTCCTCGGAGCGGTACGAGCCAGCGAAAAGGCGTCTACGGATTTAGGTTTAGCTGACATTTGGGTTTGATAAATAAATATAGCATTATAATTCAATTAATTTCTAATTTACATAAGTTTAAATAGATTAATTATAATATTAAAATATAATAAAAATTTATTTTAAATTTTAAAAAATCTAATAAATTTATATGATTCATATAAATTTATTTGTTTCTTATTAATTATTATTTATTAATTATAATAATAAAATTTTCTCATTATTTTTATTTTTGAATTATTAATTGTCTAAACATAAATTATGAATTATAAATTTTAATTATGATTAAATAATAATTTATTATATGAGTTTCTTAAAGTTTATGAGTCAAAATTTTTATTTATTTTTCTCATTGTATTATTATTGTATGTCAATTATGTAATGATGTATATATCTATAGTCCGTGACAGTGACCGGGCTGTTCCAACGAACCATGATTACAATGGAGGCAATCCAACCCAAGTCGGAGATGTCTAACTCGCCCTCACTAGAAAGAGCATCAAACGACGTCAAAGTTGTCCCACAAAGCCTCTTCAATGCTTCAATCACATAAAGGTGGAATGCAACAGAGTGTTAAGATTGCAAACCTATTTCATGGTGGATATATTTAGGTATTTATCAACATATCTAGGTGACCTGAGAGACCATGCCTAGGTATAATCTATATCTGCCAAGGCTATATTGCAATATGACATGGATCTATAGTGAGAGGTAGCATTGGGTCATGTGTAGAAATGATTTATAAGGTGACCCCGTCATTTATCTTCCTTCACATACCTAAGGATTGATTGCGAGGAGCGCCTGGGATGAACGCAATGCTACAGTAGAAATGGAGTGTAACCATAGAAGTGGAGGGAATGGAAGGCCATGTCTAGGTATGGCCCTAAGCAGCATTAAAGTTGTGGGACAAAGAGCTCAGGGAATTTGGAGAGATTGGGGTACTTGGGTAATAGGGCCCGAGGTGTTTGAGATCTCGGAATGTCCCATGCATACGATGGAGAGAGCTCGGGGAGTTCTGAATAATCAAAGGAAAACTTGGGGAGTTTAACGGATGCTATCCATTCATCTCTAGGAAATGCTGGCATGCCAACCTAGTCTAGAAGGTCAGCCTTTCAGCCAAAGGTCTTTGCGCATGTAAAGCTGACCAGCAATAGAATACATGGGCATGACTTTCTAATCTAATGCAAGATCCATGGGGGAGGGGACTACAAAGGTAGTTGATGGGATCCAAAAAAATGTTGAACTTTGGTTTAAATAGTTATAACTTAATTCTTTGACCAATGATTTATGTTTGCTTTGATGGAATGTACGTGGGTCGAATTAGGTCTCAAGACAAGCACCATCTCTTATTCTTCCACATTGTCTAGATTGTCGGGTTGCATATTCTCTAATACGTAGGGCACCATATTCCTTATCTTTTCATATGCATAGGCATTAGATTATATAAACAAGAAATGGTCTCTACATATGTGGCATTGCAAGGGGATGTCATTTACTTGGCAATTCCATACGCTTTAGTTTTCGATAATAACGTTCATTTATCAATATCGAAAGTAGAATATGTTGGAGGCCTAGGGTTGGGGATATGGTATTTACGTTCTCCGTTGGCTCTGCCTTACCTTTAAAAATTTTAAATTTAATACAGTGACACATCTATAAGTAGAGAACCAAAACTCTTAAATATTTAAATGCCCTTCCTTACCTTGGCTCGTAGATATGGTTGAGGAAGCTCGCTCAAGAGTGTTAGAGTGGGATTGTCTCACGGGTTTTAGGAAGATTAACCCCGGGTAGAAATTTGTTCTCGGTGTGGTGTGCTGTGCTATGCTAAGTTAATCCTGCTCAAGTTTCCTTTTTAATTCTTGGGTGGTGAAGAAACTAAGTGTACTCGTTGGATGCCCACAGGGAAAGTTAAAACTTAGACATCTTGATGGCTGAGATTTCGTATGTCAGTTTACGTGCTTGGAGAATTTTTTCTTGGCAGTGCACCTAGAAATAAGGTTTAGGATTTCTGTGCCATATGTATCAGACTGGATGTCACACGGCGAAGTGCAGCGTCCTATCCTATGTATAGGATTATACAATAACAATCTATGGAACATAAATTTATCATATGCAGTGGAGGTAGGTTATTCAGCATTGTAATTGCGTCAGAAAAAACATCTGCAAGTAGATGAAGCGATGCTAGAGAATTTTTCAAGGATTATTATATTCATACTTTTTGGGATCAAAATTAATTCTGAACTTTTATATACTTTCTAAACTTATCATGGGTTCTAGTGGGACCATAAGACTGTGAATTAGTCTTTAATAGATATTTATACTGACATTTTATTGCAGTTTTTTCCCGTTTACTTTGGGAGATAAATATAGGACAAGAGATCGAGTTGTTTCTTGTACATCAACACAAATGGTGGATGCACAACATGCAGTGTCTGAAGTTTATAATGTTAATTTAAGAAAATTATTTAATTTAATACGGATATGATTATAATTAATTTAGTTAGATTTAATTAATTTAATTATCTTACATTTTTGTGATTTAGATACATTAATTATAATAAGAAAAAAAATGATGGATATAAATTTATAATAATTAAGTTAATTAATTAATGACGAATGTATTTGATAAATAATTTTAAAA
>JBBPFP011114672.1:0-11948 GCA_037974795.1 Kaempferia galanga | reverse complement strand
TGACAGAGGACTCGATGTATGCTGGGATGCAGAGAGAAGAAAAAGAATACTTGAATGTTTCTATGTATGATTTTTGAGGATGCTAAGGGAGATCTTTTATAGGGTATATGTGCTTTGAGAGAAGGGGAAATATGCGCTCGCGACCGCGCCACGGGCCGAGCCGAGCGCGCATGTGAGCTTGAGCTTAAGAAGCACAATCAAGGCTAAAGGAATTTCAAGGTGGGACTATTCCCTTTCATTCATTATTAACAACTACACTATGTACACTATATATTTTTTATCAACTATGATCAATATTATGTTATCATAATACTTTAACTCTGATCCACATTAATAATAATGTGTTGTAGCACTTATAATTCTTAACTCATATGAACGAAAGTTGCATCTTTAAAATAGGTCCACATAATATTATTATAGTTACGAATGATAATTATTATAATACAGATAAGTTAGTAATATATTTTAGTTGCTATGAAGGGCTATAAATATAAATATAAGAATAAAATATGTCATGACTTTCTTTAATAATAAATGAAAAAAATACCCCTTTACATATTTTCTCAATAAAAAAGACATCCTTTTAATTTATTTTCAAAATCTAAAACTACTAAAAATATTTTTTAAAAAACTTATTAAAATGATATTTTGTTTATAATTTAACATTTGAAATAGCTTGCTATACTTCACTTTAGAACAGCTTTAATTTTAAATAAGTTATTATTTCAATAAATTTTAAAAGAATGTCATTCTAGGAATTTTGTCATTTGTATTTAATATTATAATTAAATAGCTTTCTAATTATATCTTAGAATAGTTTCATTTTGATTCAAATCATTTCATCGTTTTCTTATTTTGCTCCTTCGTTTATTTATTTATTTTTATTTTTCCATTTATACCAATAAATCATGGGGAGATAAATCATCCCAGGCGTCAATCACTCACATTCACAGTTTAATCACCGAATAACTAGGGATAAGAGAAATTTTTTCTCAATATTAAATCGAATTTGTTTAGGGTCTAAAAAAAATAAAAAAATAAAAAGAGAATAATTCGTGTCGTTTATGTAATAACTTAAAACTCGGAGGCGCAAAACAGAATTCCCAAGAGTATCGTCCTATCTTCTTTATATAGGCCGCGACGCGTCAGACATGCTTCACCCGAAGCTTTAGGGTTTCTTTCGCGTTCTTCTCCGCCTGTTCGTAGATCCGCTCTGCGATCGATTTCTGCGAGCGATTTTTTTTTATCCTTTTTTTTGTTGTGGATTTCCTCCTGTCCCTCTTGTGGATCTGCTAGAAATCGTTTGGGATTCAGGCGGTGCTGGCGATGCCGATCAACAAGTCTGCCGGTGTTTCTTCCGACCACCGTCGCCCGTCGTCTTCCAAGGACCCGGACAGCAATGAGTCTGCCTCGAATACTCTCTGGGTGGGACAACTCTCCGCTGAAACCACCGATTCAGATCTGATGGATGTCTTCTCCAAGCACGGTGCCTTGGATTGCACCACGATGCAATCGGCGAGAAACTACACCTTCGTGTACTTCCGGCAAGTCGAGGAAGCCAAGGCTGCGAAGGAAGCCCTCCAAGGGAACTTGATCCATGGGAGCGCGATCAGGATTGAGTTTGCCAGACCGGTTAGTACAACCACTTCTACCTATGCATAGATTGATATGGCTACTATATGAGATAATGAAATAAGAAGATCTGGTCAATTTCTGGTTTGTTTGTTTCACTCGTTGAATGTTCAGTTAGACCTTTCGTGTAATATAGGTTCCAATGCACACTATCACTAAGATAAAGAAACAATGGACAAAGATTTGTGAGCTAGACGTCAATAAGTTGTTGGATCATGTGGTTAATTCAAACCTGACATTCCCTCTGCCACACGATTTTTTCTAAGGAAACAATACTGCCATACCTGAATCATCGTTTCACTGGATAAGTGAAAGCGTTTATATTTGTTATTTTACCAATAACATTAGATTAGCTACGGTGGGAGGTGAACAAACATGTGTCAGAACTTTGTCTTCCCTTTAAGATTAGAAGAATAAATGGATCATCTCATCCTCTTACATTTCGAAGTGATCAATTCATTGTTTACTGATAACATTGTTTAACTGCTTTTGAATTATTTCCTCCCTTTCTTTAGTTAGTATTTGCTTTGTTTATGGAAAAGCTAAAGTATTGGGATCAAATTCTTGAAAGTATAGTAATCAAATAGATGCTGTGTTTAATTTTCTAATGCAGCCAAGAGCAGCTAAGCAGATATGGGTCGGTGGGTTTAATTCATCTGTAAGTAAGGAGCAACTTAAAGAAGAGTTTTTGCAGTTTGGTAAGATTGAAGAGTACAGATTTTTTGGGGATCGAAATTCAGCTATTATTGAATATTATAAGTTGGAAGATGCCATTGCTGCTCACAAAAATATGAATGGGAAGAAGTTTGCTGGCCAACAACTACGTGTTGATTTTCTGCGCTCTCAACCTCCTAAAAGGGTATCTTTCCTTACAGCTACATCTGTTTTTTTTTTCATTCATTCCTTGTTAGTTATATTGATCAAGGCTTGTCTAGGATTTTCCACAGCACCCAAGGCTTTTAAAGTATATTTGGCGGTATGAAGTTACCCCATTGCATGATGCACATGCAGTATGCTGTTCATTTCTTCTTTTTTAAAAAAACCAACATTAGTTATTATTGGCAATAATGGTGACCGTCAATGTCAAAAGATATAAGTTTTATCTTCGGTATAGCATGTTGTCTCAAACAACCTAATCAATCAATATAGACAAAATTATTATTTATCACTTAATACTTTATTAGCTTTCTTAAGCATTATATGGATGGATATGAGACCTACATTATGCTATGAATGATCTGAAAATTTGATATATGACACTTCAGGAATCTCACACTATACTATGTAAAACGAATACATTTAATTCCATGCAATCGATTAAAAAAATCAGATGATTCTTTACTAATATTAGTTTTCTCTTGAATCTAAAGAGTGCAGTTTTATTTATAAACTAAACATTTTATAAAATTCCTACAAATTAATATTCTTGTTTTTCTATTACATGAAAATTGTTTTGAACAAAATCCCTATTAACTTGAAAATGTTTTAGAATTCTGATACCCTAGGGACTGATATATAGCCCTCATAGGATCATAACTCGGAGTGCCTGTGTGTTTCCTCATTGCATAAGGTTATGCATTCGTATGGGGACTTGTTAAAACAATGATAACACCCATGTGTAGTTGTGAGGGTGACATCAACATAGAATATCACAATGAGCATGGCTAATCATGAACTGTAATTTCACAAACAATAACTTATTTGGTTGATTTTGAATTTCTCATGCTTCTTGAGGTACTTATGCTTCCCAGGCTGACACTTTCAGTGTCCATGAAGTGGCATGCACAAGCAATATTTTGTTGTCTTGTACCCTTTTCATTCATCATCAAGATTATCTACTTATGTCACTCTAACTGATGCTTTCAATGAAATAGGAGTGGCCTGACCGCCATGATTTGAGGAATGGGCATCTGGGCAACCTAAGATCTTTGCCATCTGACAGCTTGAGAAATTTTCATAATTCTTCTTCCCTCGGGTCTAAGTGGGATATGGTATATTTTCTTCAATTGCAACTTTACTATTGTTTTGTTTCCACTTCACCCATGTAGATTTTATGAATCTTGTCTCAAAGTTCTTTACTTTCTTAAAATTTCAGCTTCATGGGGTGCTCCAAGATGGCCCTCCAAGCAATGTTCTTTGCATAAGATATCCACCTCCTGTTCAGATTGATCAGAAGATGCTCCACAATGCCATGATTCTCTTTGGTGAAATTGAAATGATAAAATCATTTCCAGCTAGACACTATTCTTTTGTGGTGTTCAGAAGCATTGATGAAGCAAGGCGTGCAAAAGATGGTTTACAGGGTCGCCTCTTTAATGATCCAAGGATACAGATACTCTACTCAAATGATGAACTTTTAGCATCTGGTACAGGTAATTCACTTTCCTTCTAGTAATTCAAAGTTATAACTCAGAGATCTGATATGTTTTTCAATATAGGCCCATTTGGACCTCTTGAATTGTTAGGTCCTGGTCATCTGATTCCACCAAATAATTTACTTGGCTCCCTGCATGCTGGTCTTCTGCCTGGAACAAATATGGTATCAAGGCCATTTGGGCCACAAGGATTAGATCCCCGCCATGCAGGAGCTGGGCTCCATGAACTGGGTATTCTTCATCCAAATCTTCTTGAGGTTGACTCTGGTAAATCTATGCCGAGGGTACGTCGGTCTCCTTCAGCTCCGGGAATTCTTCCTTCTCCTCCAGGTATTTTTCAGGGTGTCCGTTCCATGCCTGATGCATGGGATGGAGTTGATATGAGAGACCCAAAGAGGGTTAGGTTAGATAGTCCTCCCAGCAATGATGATTTTCGTCAAAGAAAATCTGGTAGCAGCAGTATGGAGGAGCACCTTTTTTTGTTATCTCATCCAGACAGAGGTGTTTCAAGTCGTAGTCAAGTTGGTTCTGCTCCTCACCACCGCCCTAACCTGCATTCTCCTGATAGAGACTATATCTGGCGTGGTGTTATTGCTAAAGGAGGGGCACATGTTTGTTATGCTCGCTGTGTACCAATAGGAAAGGGCATCGATTCACCAATGTAGGTTTTAGTTTCTTTCACTTTGCTGGTTTTATTAGATTGATATTTGTTCTAACTAATGTTATCTGACATTTTGCCAGGCCTAGTGTTGTCAACTGTTCAGCTAGAACTGGATTGGATATGCTCACAAAACACTATGCTGAGGCAATTGGTTTTGAGATCGTCTTCTTTTTACCAGATAGTGAAGAGGATTTTGCATCTTACACTGAGTTTTTAAGGTACCTTGGCCTAAAGAATCGTGCTGGAGTTGCAAAGCTTGAAGATGGCACGACTCTATTTTTGGTACCTCCATCGGATTTCTTAACCAGTGTATTGAATGTGAATGGCCCTGAACGTCTGTATGGTGTTGTTCTGAATATGCAGCAGCAGTCACCTGGTGCTCAACAATCACAAATAGCTATTCCTCAACCACCCCGTCAGATTGATCGCCGGGAAGAGCCTTCGGAGAAAGGGTATAATTTTGTCCGCCACAATCAAGAGCAAATACTAAGAGGTGATTATAACAAGGCTTTACAGGAGGAAGTGGTGCGACATCCTGCCATTGAAAAATATCCATCAGCTCACAGGGATGAACATATGGCACAATTAGCACCACTGGACCAAGATGACAATTCTTCTGCTGCTGCTGCTGCTTCTCAGTTGAAAGCTACCTTAACTCCAGAACTAATAGCAACTTTAGCTTCTCTTATACCCAGCAACAATCAATCATCAGCTTCTGCTGCTCAGCTGCCATCTAATTCAACTGCGAGACCTACTTCATCTTATACCCCTGCAATGCCTGATGGATCAGCTCCATTTCAGAGTTGGAGGCAAGAGAATCAGATGGCTCTTTCTCTTAATTCCATGGATCAACAGAAGCTGCCGCCACATTTAGGTCAAGATTTCAATAGCCAGGGGCCTCCGGTCACAAATACGGCAATTCCATTTCAGTTTCCAACATTCACAAATACGACAAGTGGGACTGATCCTGCCACACAACCATTTTATGGTGGCATTCAGATTCAAAATCCGATTCTTACAATGCAACAAGCACCTGCAGTTTCAACAAATCAGTTGAATAACTATGAAACATCACAACGTGAACAGTTTGCCGCCACGCAAAACAATCAACTTTATCAGTTTGATAACACCTATGGTAATCGTGACAACTATGGAAGTTTAACAAGTGTTACCGATCCATTTCCTTCTTTGGTTCAGCAGCAACCAAGACCTGGTTCTTCATCTGCTAATAGTCCATTTGGAAATGTACCTCAGCACCAGCCTGCCATGCCAATGCCAAATAACAAAGGGAATCTGGAGTTTACTAACCAAGGGCAGCAGCTAGAAAACTTATTACCGGGTTCAAGCCAGGGAACATCCCAAGGTGATGCTGACAAGAACCAGCGATATCAGTCAACTCTGCAATTCGCTGCTAATTTACTTCTCCAAATTCAACAGCAGCAGCAGCAACAACAAGCAAATGCCAACACTGCACCTGGATCTGGACCCCATCAGTGAGACTGACTTTGGTATCAGGTACTACTTGCCTTTCATTAGAATCTTTTATTGATAAGCTGAGTTTTTTTGCTTAGTTTGGTCCAAGCATCTACTATTTTTAAGGTTCACCCTCACTGAATGCATGGTTCTCTTAGGATTTTCATGTCGCATTGTAAGTCAACAATCAAAGTCTTATTTAGATCCTCGAGTATAAGAAGGTAAAATTGAGAAATTAAAAAAAAAAACCTATTCTAGAGTCAAAAAATTGAACTTATCAGACTGGGCATTTGAGCTTTAGAGTGAGCCCATAGAAGTTAGACTAAAGAGATCTTCTAGTTGACTGTTGAAAGTATAGTGACAGTATTGCTTAGGGTTGAATGAAGGGATTAGATCCAGGTACCTGAAATAGTTGGAACTAACTTGGGTGATCAAAGTTGGATTAGGATTGTGATTGCATTTACATATACACTAATCCTTTTCTTTATTGGTCGCAATTAGATTTTGCTTCTGCTACAAAAGTAAGAGAATAATATCCATCAACTATAAATTTTGGTAGCTGATTTAGAAACTGTTAAGAAAATTAGAAAATCATGGGAATTGTTTATGCTAAAGGGCATTTTCTTGTTGCAACAGAAAATATAAGATACCTTGCATCATACCTTGTAGTTGTATTTAGGATATGATTATAAATTTTCATGGATGCATGTTAAAACAATTAGTTAGTTATGTTGTATTTTAAAGATTTTTGCAGGTATTAATTTGACAATTATTTTATTTTGGTTAATAGTTAAGTGCAAATTTTCTTTTATGGTTTTGGTTTAGTTTTAGAATACAGCTATAGTGGTAACTAGAAATTTTGAGTAATTGTTAGTTAATCCAACTTTGATTGGAAAGTTTATATTCTTATTAACTTTGAAAGGAACAAACTAGAAAATCCCTCCCAGTCTAGTCAAAAAAAAAAAAAAAGAGATGATGAAGAAGAAGAAAATAACAAAGAATAGGAACCCCCACTCCCACTTTCTTTTCTTTCCTCATCAAAAGAAGCCATCCCAGGCAGCTTCTGTAACATCCTGGCCTTTGTCCATCCTCCTTTCTTCCAATTGCTAATTCACCACATCACTTCATATTCCATCTAGCAAATGAATATAACAAATGTATATGACCTAAAATGTTGTGCAAGAACTAAAATGGTGAAGAAATGAGTCGGAAACCCTTGAATGAGTACCTGGAAACTCTGCACACTTTACAGTCTGTATGAGTGGTACTTGCGAGCTTATCCTCTTCATCTTTGAAAATAGCCTCTGTTTTTGGTGTACATCTGACTTGGTTGAAGCAGGGTATACATAGCGGAATTGGACTGTTTGTTGTACATTATTTTCCTTTTATTCTTGTTGGGCAATTACACTAGGTTACAGGAAATTCTTAGGATGCCCTTAGGAAGTGGTTACAGTAGTGGCAACTAAAAGATGAAAAATACTAAAAGCATCAGATTCCTTCCTGCATTATTTGACATTCACTTGTCTTTTTTGATTGTCATGCATGGTCACTGTATGAACAAACATGAACAATCTCACATGATCCTGTTTCGTTATCGTTTTTTTGTCTGATATTTTAGAACTTATATTACAGTTCACATTTATGATCTGAGTTGTCCTAGACCTTGATGAATATTTATGTTGACCCTGCATTTGTTATTATTCAAATATATTTAGGGTGGTACTTATTCTTTGTAAAGAGAATTATCCATTCATAAATTATCATCACAATCGAAAGGATTCTTATTCAAGTACGGCGTCTATTCTGATTGCCTCATAGAACGTCAATACCAAAAGGCCTAAAGTGAACGAAGTTAAACTTTGTCAAGGAGCTAAAATTAATTTAGTAATCCTTCAAACATGCGAAAGGCCTTCAATTTTTGCTTTAGAATGCGTTTCCGCCTCAAAATACCTATTCCATCCTCAGAAAGCTGAATTTTCCCTGTTTCTACTTATGGAGGAAAAATTAAGGCATTTTAGAGATTTAGAATTCGATTTCTGCAATTTGATGAAACAAATTGAGGGTCTGCTTTAAATTTTTGAAACCTAACTTGTCTATATAAATAAGAGGATAATGAGAATTGAGGGTTGCCTTTCGCCGTAGAAAACCAATCTCTAGTACTAAAATAATGCAATTTTTTCATCCCCTCTACCCGATACCTTCCTGCTGTCAATTCTTGCAAAGCAAATAAACTTGTTAATTTCACCGTAGATGTTACTTTGAACAACGAGGAATCTGAGCCAAGCTTTCTTTAACAAGTAATGACACCGTTCGCTTATAGTTGAATGAACCGACTAGATTTTAACTTAATACAAATTGTTATGCTTTTAGAAATCTAAAACGGTCAACAATGTAGATCAACGATCAACTCAGGCCTACATCATGTCTATGTAGATAATTCTACTCGCGCAATTAGCTAGTAGATTTTGATAGGTTGCATCTTTAGGAATTTAATCATATATAAATGATTATTTAAACCTCTAAATTGATGTTGTTACGACTTGCTAATTTGATTTTCCTAATATTTATTATCAGTACATTGGTTTCCAATGGGAAGGAAAGAATTCGAACATCGAATGATAGGTAGAGATGCTTACTTGGTCAAACAACTAGTAAACGCAATGATTTATTTCCCTAAAATTCTTTCGACAGGTTACATTCTTTCGAAAACTGCTCATCGTTTGTCTATTTCCCCACGTAGAAATTTCTTAAAGTTTTGTTATTTCTGCCATTTTTTGCGCATGACCAAATACGTTTCCATATCATGATCTATTAATTTCTGCCACTTTCGGTAGTTTCTACACGTACAAACGGTGTTAATAGATGTGCTCGGTGCTTCATCCTTGTCTCTATAATGGCGTTCGTTTGGCTCGTCAGTCTTACCCAATTTCCTCCTGATGACTAACAGGCCATGGAGCATGTGACAATGTAGGATGTAGGAATGGATGATACTGTTGAAAAGAAAATAGAATTCGATGCGTTTGTTAATGGTAGATGTGCTGAAGTAGGGGACAGTGAGTCGGTGAGTTAGACGTGGCGAGAGCTCGAATTCTGGCATGTGAAATAAGGTGATGAACTAGATTTTTCTGGTATAAAAATTGCCTCTGAATCCATCTTGGAGTTTAAGATGTATATAGCATTCCTTAATTCAGCCAACATCATTTTTGAAATTCACATTGATGCATTTAAATTACAGAATCATGTCGATAGAAAATGGCCAATCAGTTTGGGAGACCTCATGAATGGTCACTAAGTCCTATTCATGTCCTGTCTTTTAGTATGGCTGTTGGGTGCCAAGTAGGCACTCAATGGTTGGTGCCCAGGTGAGATTCATTGCTCAAGTTACAGCATTCATACTGTGGCAGTGCCTGATGGTTCTCGTTCGGTAGGCAATGCTATAATGAGCGAAGCCAGTCTTGCGATAGATGAGTTTGTTAGATGGATCTGATGGTCTTGTTTGGCAGGCAATGCCATAGTGAGTGAAACAGATGAGCGTGTTAGATGAGTTAAACTGAACAAAATCCCTTTCCCTCTTCCCATCCCACTGATACTTTTCCTCTCCACCCGCTTCTCCCGCACCTGCAGATAATCATACTGTTAGACGTTACAGAATTGAAACTATATTGATTTATCCTTTTTTTTCTTTTTCTCGATTCCTATCGAAACACTGAAATTATACCTAGAAGGAAATCAATTGTTTTTTTTTTTGTTTTTGGTATTTTCCCCTCTCATTCGTAAATGACAGTAATTCAAGTCTACGCTTGTCAAACGCAGCATGTCTCCTCTCTTTTACCGATTAAATTAATTGTTGATAAGCCTTTACCGATTAAACCATAAGTTTTTGTAAATCACTCCTTATTCTGCCCATGCTGTAGGTTGGTCGACATCGATACGCTGCTTATCGAGGGGCAAACAAGCTATTTGTTCGTGCGACGCGATACCTTTCGAAGGATGTTTATGCAACGAACGAGATTGAAAAAAATTAACTTCTTTTGTTAAAGAAATAAAGTTCTGTATTTCCTGATACTGAACCGACGGGGACCCGTGACTCTCTGTAGCTGTTAAAATTTGGAACGGTTTTATCCCTTTTTTCCCCCTCCAAAACATGTTATGCAAATGTTTTTTTCACAACGGGAAGTTCAGAGTTCATGCTAATGGTAGGAATTAAGTCATTTTTCGGTCAGAGCGTGCCTCCTCACACCATGGGTGTGGTGCTTTAGAGAAGATTCTCCCCTATGTGGATGTTTTTTGTTGCTTGCCAATTACTCCGATTGACTATGGAGAAACCGACAACTGAAAGTTTTATATGTAGTTTTGATTTTTTTTATGGAAACGATCCGTGAGTCCAAGAAAACTAAAATTCATATTTTTACAAAATATTTATAATAAATTTTCTTTGCGATATTTGAGAACAATGAAAAAAAAATACTCACCTCGTCAAATATGATGTTTCAAAATAAACTAAGTCATAGGGGCGATTTACGATCTAAATAACTTACAATTTAAAATAAACAAGTTGGAAAATATTTAATCGAATTATTAAATTGAAAGTTTAACTTCTTATTCTTATAATTTAGTATGTTCACCCTGATGATGCTCATGAACGGCTAGCCTAGTCATTTATTATCACAAGTTTGTCGTGGAGAAAGGTTAACAAAATCATTTTTAGGATGAATATAAAGGATACTCATATGAAAATTCAACCATATTTTACTATCTTACTATTTAATTAAGAATTTAGACACACTTTAATAACTAATTCTCAATTGAATGGATTTGGTGAATTCTAAAATTAAGCCGAGCATCCTCTGGCCTATCGAACGACCCCACGTGAAGTCATCGGTCTCACACCCTTCCATCTCGTCTATAGAGGAGAAGCAGTCGTTCCAGTTGAGATCGGCACGAAAATTGATTGTCGAAGGTTATACGACGAAGAGAATGTCGACCGGAGACTCATGGAGTTAGACCTTGTTGATGAGGCACGAGGTAAAGCAGCCATCCGGATGACCGCGTACCGACAATGCATGAGATAGAACTACAATCGACGCATTGCCCTTGGTTTTGACAGGCGACTTCGTGTGGAAATGGGTTAAACCGGTGAGTGATGTAGGAAAACTACAACCCCAGTGGGTCGGGCCCTACACAGTCAATTAGAAGCTTTCTTCGGGCTTATATTATTTGAAGGACGCCCAGGGATGAATTTTAGATCGACCATGGAGTGTCAACAATTTATAACCCTATTGGACGAACGATTATGTGTAATCCTGTTTGAATTCCACTTGTCTCTAAAAGTTTGTGAATGTTGCAGGATTGCCAAAGATTATCTCAAAACCCTCCGGTTACGATTCATCCGGCCGGAGGGTGTCGCAGACTCTCATGCGTAAAAGCCGAGTTATAAGCAGGTTTCTCCGTGCCCTTGGCTACGGTCCATCCGGCCGGAGGTTGTCTCAGACTCTCGTGCGTAAGAGCCGAGTTATAAGTGGATTTCCCCGTGCCCTCCGGCTATGGTCCATTCGGCCCGAGGTTGTCCCAGACTCCCGAGCGACCAAACCGGGTTATAAGTGAGTTTCCCTGTGCCCTCTGGTTACGGTCGATCCAGCCGGAGGTTGTCCCAAACTCTCGTGCGTAAAAGACAAGTTATAAGCGGATTTCCCCGTGCCCCCCGATTATAGTCCATCCGACCCGAGTGTAACGCCTTAAAATTTTCTTCAAAATTTTGTATGAAATTAGCTTCATGTTTAGTTAATTTTCATGTGAAATTTTGAAAG
>JBBPFP011114565.1:0-11949 GCA_037974795.1 Kaempferia galanga | reverse complement strand
ATACTCCCACTGAACAAAATTGGGAAAGTGTGAAGAGAATACTTCGCTATCTGAAAGGAACTATTCTCCATGGACTTATTTTATACCGTCAATCATCTCGAGATTTACATGCATATAGTGATGCGGATTGGGCAAATTCTCCTGATGATAGACGCTCCACCAGTGGGTATGCAATATTTCTTGGACGTAATCTTATCTCGTGGAACTCGAAAAACAACCCACGGTATCTCGTTCAAGCATAGAGGCAGAATAGAAAGCCCAATATCTCTCTCAATTATTTTATCAGGTTGATCACTAGTTTATTTGTATCGGCTAACTCCCTATCTTTTTGAGCAGTGACCCGTGCAACCTTGAGTTGGGCCTCTCACAATTGGTGGTCTCGGAGGTCAGGTAGGTCATTGCCTTGTGCTTCATCACTCTTTCAGCTCGAAGTCGAGTCTCAGTGGCATACAATAATTCGGTGAGTCGCTTGTTCTCTACGGTTTGAATCTCCATGGCTATATGGGTCTCTAACAGTGCGTGATATATCTCATATAATAGGATTGCTTCGGCATCCACTTCTTGATGTGGCCTGTCTATACGGGAGGCCGATCCCAACATGGCAGATGTTGAACAACCTATTACATAGGATGATGCACTCAGTCATACACAGGGTTATTGTGCATGGCTATCTCTTAGTTTTTTTATAAAATTTTTGATTTATTATTATTATTATTATTATTATTATTATTATTATAAAATTTTGTACATTTTGTATTAACGGTGATATTTGAGAGGGGTTTCAAAGAGTGTAAAGTGAAACAAATGACTTCTGAAAATTTTGTACAACTAGCCACCCATGCTCCGATGGGTCACTGTGACAGTTGAACTATATTCATTCTTAATGTTTAAAGAATATTAGAAAATTTCAAAATAACAAAACTAATGATGTGCTTTGATAGATATGCAAAATATGAAGCGTGAAAGATTAAAATTAAATTGCAGTAAAAAGTAATTATATTTGTCCGAGTGTTTTTCATATTCTATCTCTAAATTATGTGAATGAATCTATAGTAGACCGTCAAATGATTAAAAGGTGGATGTAATTTTTTTCCATAATAATAAAAAATTAAAATTAAACAATCTTACAATACGACACTCATTCCAAATTTAAAATACTTCAAATTACATCAAGAGGAGTCCAACCAATACTTGACCGATAGAAATCCAACATGTAAATTTAACTCTTATTGTTATATCTAAAACATTAATTTTAAGGTGGATTTTTTTATATGTATATATAATAGATAGACGATCTTCCCTTGAGTTTGTGTATTAGGTAAATCGAAAGCTTATGCATACTCAAAATTCAATCTCTAAAATGTTTATGCCTGTTAGAATTCAAATCCTAAGTTTTTTAGTTGTTTATTTGATATTTTACCACTGCGCCATATTTTTGAGAGGTGAAATTATTAAATAATGAGTAAATGGGTAAATTTATGTTCCACGCTTAAAGACTAGAGGATGTTAATTTAGTCATATACATAGAGAGTTAGTGTATGCTCATGTTTAAAAAATAGTGGAGGTTGACTTAGTCAAGGAATCAATGGATTAGTACATATTTCATGATTAGGTAATAGTAGTGACTATATTTTATATGATTTTTAATTATTTATTAACCGATTTATTGGTTGCTTACTCATAAACTAAACTGAAGTAAAAATTTATCTACATTGTGTTCTCTATATTCTCAACTTTTTGAAAATTGGTATTGTATGATGGTACCAAATGTTATATATTATCCTTTCCGACTTACATATTTTCAGTAAAATTTAGAGTGACTTTCCTCCGGGCCTCTGTTTCTCATCGAACTATAACAAAAAAATCTCTTTCCAGTAAGAATCATGGACATCTTTGGAAACTCTTAAGATCCTCTTTTGGTGTCACACCCTCCTGAAGGAGAAAAACGATCAGCCTCTTTTGATCAGAGGAAATTTTAGTTGATTTATCAAGAATCTTACTACTTTTCACCTTGTGATGCACCTCATTAATTTCTCCTCAGTTTTGACTGCCAAACTTGAATCCAAAAAACAAATTAAAAATCTTCTTGAGAATTGAGATGCCTCCATCTAAAGAGCTCCCACTGACGTAGGTGCTTGGACAGTAGAGTTGCATAACAAGATGCATCTAAAAAGTGAAAGTCATTTTTTTAAGCAATTACGGAAGGACGCACGTAAGTAATAATGAAATTTCTAAAAGACATATTTAACTTACAATTTTTTCAAAGGGCATACTTGTTTATTATTCTATCCCACCTATCAACTAATGTTGTTGTATGATATTATTCTTTAAAAAAAACCATGCTTAATTATGAATTTCACTCCATTGTTGCATCTTTATTATTACTTTACACCTAGCACAAAAGTGGAATAATATAGAGAGAAAGAAAGATGTCAGCATAGATAATAGGAGTTCAGAACATTGAGTGCAAATCATAAGGCATATGTACCACACCATGTTTTTGATAATATTTAAATAATATAGTTATTGAAATAGAAATCAAACAATGAAATTATGGAGCAATAATTAAAATTTATGTATCTATATTTACCTTGGCTGATGAGACGATTTTCTATTTTTGTTTTAGCAGTAATCAAAACCTAGAGAATCTATAAGAATTTAAGCATGCAGCAATTAATGTCGAGTTGTCCTGCCAGAAGCCATTAATCATATTTGTATGCACCAATTGAGATTTGAGTCGAGTGAATTATCACGTCCGGAATAAATACACGTTCGTAATTAATCTTACAAGCTTAATAAATTATCCACTTCATGCATGCACGCACAATTTTGATCGATCAGCCAACAAAGTCATGGAGCAAGCGATCCTTCCCAAACTGCCTCTCTTGGCCTCCGAAAGCTCCCACCATGTACGGGTCATTGCACTCCTCCAGCCCGAACCGGCTCGCCACACTCACCGGCATTGATTCACCGGCAAAGCACACCCCGTTGTTGTTTTGCAGTCCAAGGGTGAGCGATACAACATTTCCCCGAGCCGGGGAACCAATGCCGGCATAGGTGAAGTTGATGGGCTCTGCAGCCGATAACCGACTGCTGCTCTGCGTGCCAGCGGCCTGAAACTGATGGGAATTGGCAAAAGGGGTTGGCTTGGAAGATGGTGGCGGCGGTGGCTGGCGACTGCTCTCGCTTGTCTTGTTCTTCTGCTGCATCTCGAGGGAGTGGATCTCCTCGACCATTGGCTTCCAGAGCCGAACTCTCGCATTGATAAACCAGTTGGAAACCTGCTCACAAATTAATTAATGGTTAAACCTATGGCTGATATATTAATCAAAAGAGCCACAATTAACAAGCTAATGATTGTTAAACAATTAAGAAATACCTGGTTTCTTGTGAGACCAGTTTGTTTAGCCAAGTTATGCTTGTCCACATCAGTGGGATACCTGCAGAATTATTTAATAGTGATCAAACAAATGCCACTGTGCATGGAATATGGGTCTATACGAATATAATAATCATGTCCTATCCACAAGTTGAAGGCAACGAGGACAAACAATGCGTAAACCCTACAAAATTATACTGCATATTGCTAGATGCTGCATATCGTTGACAATGTCCCCTATTGGCCCCCTGCTCCATCGCATTGCATAAAGAAGGGTACACCATTGGCCATGCCCCTACTGTTACCAATCAATCTAAGATCCTGATCTTATCTAATAATACAAGAGGAATAAAATTGGCATATTAAAATGGCACGGTAACAAGATTAAGACCACTTCCTTCTTAGTAAGTTCTTCCTCAGGCATTAGTATTTACTTACGGATGCAAGAAGTGCTCGAAGAGCCAAGCCCGGAGGACGGACACAGCTCGCTCGGGTAGACCCCTCTGTGGTCGCCATATGTGTGGTTGAGCTGCCAAGGTATGATCAGTGGTATTGGCTGCTCTTTGGAGAAATCCACTGTTTAATAGAGCAAAGCTTGAACTGTCTTCCCTTGCGTCGGCTTTGCTGCCCTTGTTCGCCTGACAAAGTTGGTCGGAGATGATGTTCTTCAGGCACCTGAAGTGTTTGGACATAATTTTGAGGGCGATCGAGGCATATGGAGCAGCTGAGCTCAACCCCGCGACTGACTCAAAAGATGTGATAACATCTTGCACTTGCTGATAATATTGTTTATATCTTCTGCAGACCTAAAAGAGCAGCAATTGGAAAGACAAGAAATCAGAGATGACAAATAAAAAGCTGTACGAATGCTCTCAGGCTACAAGATGATTCATGTTTAGTTTGTTACTTACAAAAAATACTAATTAGTTTACAAGCAAACTTTATAATTTTATCTCCCCTGATTACCTGCAGAGAAAGCTTCTTCAACAAGCAAAAATAGTCTAGGGATTCTGTGCAAAAATTAAGGCTAGCTAGTGACCTTGCATGCATGAGAGGAAGAGGATTCTTCATCACTCGCTAAATTCCCACATTTGATCTCTTAGACACACCATAGCTTCATGATAAACCATGACCTCCAGGATTACTTGTTCAATCTTGCAATTAACCACTCGCCAATCTTGACAAGTTACCTAACTTTCGCTTGCTCATAATCAATCAAGAGATAACAAGATATCCCTCATTAAACAATGGTCCAATTCTCCCTTTATTTAATCATATTAATAAATATGATATTCGTTACTTAATGATAATATATTATGTGCTAAAAACCTAATTATAATAATTTTATTATTCTTCCCATATTTTTGGAAGCATCATGTGTAACTTCATGTGTAATAATTTCATTATGATTCTGATTTTACAGATCGCAGTGAAGATTCTAATACACCAACACTAGTACATTTGACTATCTGATCTCAAAAGTAATACCATAATAAAGTTTAATCATTGGAAGCCAAAAATATTAAAAGCTAAAAATGATCTTTTGCTCGAATGCCATGTTAAATTTGGTCACCAGAAAAGAAAACGGTTCAATCAACTTTTTTATTTCTCAAGATCTACCATTAGATTTAATTCTGGGCAAAGGTCTCAACTGCAACAAAAATGTTGTATGATGTTTTGCTAAATCATCAAACCATATACTAAAAGCATTTTTATCAACACAAGTGATTCAAAATCATCTGATGATAAAAAATATCATCGTCTAATATGATAGATGGTCATTCATTGAAACAAATGACAATAGATTTCAGAAAATGAATCATGAGTTTAGGAACTAATCCCTTGTTTAGTTAATTCATAAGCCATTTTCTCTAATTTGAATGCAAAGATAATCCCAAATGTGCTAAGTAAGCAATCAATCAAAATTCTTTATACCATTACTATGAGCAATATAATCTTTATAATTAACCATTCAATTTACTTCATCTAGACATAGTTATTCTTGCAACTTAAAAAGTACAAGTCAAATAATCCAAAAATGAAACAGATCTCTGAAAAAACTACATAGGCAATGATTGCCCCTCAAGTATAATATCTACTTAGTTACTTGTATCTATCTCTTAGATCTCATCTAATCAAGAAAGGTGAATGTACTCTTGCAATATCCAACAATTAAATACAAATTTGATAGACGGCCTGATGGACTTAAATTAATTCAGATAAATTCACTGATTACCTCCAACATCTTCTCCTGATATGACATGCAAATCACATTACACAACTTAGTTAATAGTTTAAATTCACACAAGATATGCCCAAAGATGAATTCTTTTGAAACTGATATTTACTAACTGTATCCCTAATGCGAATTTATCCTCAGTAAACTGCATTATGAAGTTATGGTTGTCAGAAAAATTACCACATCATCGGTCACAAGATCACACCTGTTGCTTGAAAACCATCTGACAAGAAAGAACACAAAGGCAAACACACTACTACTACTACTGCAATAAAGTATTCTCTCCTTGGAAACTTGCACTGAATCAAGAAGATCCAAAGAGAGATATGGAAGGATAAAGCATCAAAAAAAAAAAAAATTATAATACCATATCAAGGCGATCAATAATAGTTAAGACGATAAATAACAATTCTTTTTTTGTTTAATACTCTGAGATGCGAGTTAATTGGGCAGCTTCATTACCTCGTCGAGCATTGAGATGAGGGTGGTCTTCTTCCACTGCTGCTCCGCGCCGGAGCCGGTGAGGTCCTCTCCCGTGCCATGGTCGTCCACCAAAGCAGCTGGTTCCCTCGGGGGCGGATCCGCGTCCAGGAGCAACTCTGGCAGGAAGACGCCGCCGCTACTGCAACCTCCGCCGTCGGCGGACGCTTGGCTGGGTCCGACGTGGCACACCTCCTCGAGCAGCCTCCTGGTTGGCTCGAGGAATCGGGAGCGGTTGAGGACGGCGGCGTAGCCAGTGAAGGGGCCGAGCGGGGCAGGCCGGCCCGCGAGGTGGCTTCGCGGGCGCGCGGAGGGGGAGGACGAGAGCGAGAGGGAGAATCCCTGCGTGGGGATCTGGTGTCGCGGCCCCTGCTGAGGCGGCGGCGCCACCGGGAGCGCGCCGTGTCCGTCGAATTGCGCGACGCTGCCGTAGTTACTGTGGGAGTAGTAGGAGGGCGAGGTGGAGGCGGAGTGGAAGGCGGCCAGGGAATTCCCTCCCGCATAGATCGGCGCCGCCGCGGCACCGGGCTCGTGCAGGAGGAGAAGAGAGGTCGACGCCGGAGACTCCTCCGCAGCCGCCGCAGGGAACCGGAGCTTCTCTCTCCGGCTGTGCTGCGGTAAGTGATAGTACATCTGCGGGATTTGGTGATGCAGCAGCAGCTGCTGATCATCCCCGGCTCCTGCTCCTCCTCCGCCGAACCGATCCGCTGTGGAAGAAGTCATGATCTCCCTCTCCGATTCTTGGTGGGTGGGCAGTAGTATAATTTCGAGCTGAGCTGCGCCCTGCCCTGGAGAGAGTAAGGGTGGAGGACCCTATATCTTTTTACCTCTTGCTTTCCACAGATCAAGTTACAAAAAAGAAAAAGAAAGCGAGCGTGAACAGTTCGCCAAAGGCTGAGGAGGAATATAGTTCAGTTGTGACTTGCGATAATAATATCCATGATGAGATGGGATCTAATCGCCAGGAAAAGCTGAGAGAGAGTGAGAGATAGATAGATAGATAACAAACCCCCCCTCCCCTCTCTCTCTATCAACCTTTTCCCTCTCACCTCCCTTCACATATATCAGTACCCCAAACATAAACTCTTTGTCAAAGATAACAAAATATCCTCAAGACAACATAGTCAATCCTAACCGCTTATGAACAATGTGGCTAATTAGCATTTGCAACCCTATTTAAAATATTGTTTAATCAGTGTGAAGTCTGTGCAATTGATATTAAACAATGACTAGGTTAGTCGCTTAACCACAAATAATTACTTCACAATGAAAACTCAAAATGAAATAACATTTAAATCTAAACACCCCAAAAGGAATATATGATTGATATGAATAGGAAAAAGTAAAATTAACCTTTTATCGGAAGAGCTATTGATTGCTCACAAAGATGTGGTAACATATGTCATCTATGAGTCATCCACAAACACTATTTATTCTATGTGTCGGTGTTAAATTGTTGTTTATCACCAATGAGGGGCTTAGCGTATGTATTAGATATCATTATTTATAGGTTTGACAAGTTTTTCACTTTTTACTAGATTTGTCTATCATAACCAAATGGTGATGATTAAAAGTGGATATGAATACATGAATGGCCATTGAAGAGTTGAATAAATATTAAGAGTTGATGATACATTAAATAAAAATCTAACTTGGAAATCTAACGCTAAAATGAAAATCATATCTCATTTAGATTCTTGAACTCTTAATGAAAATTAAATATTCATACTTTTTGCTTACCACTTAGCACTTGTGTTTACTCATGTTCTTCAAGCTATAGTGTGTTTCAGCCTACATATAAAATTGCTCAAAGATTTTCCAATGTGTTAAAAGTCGGATTTTGCTTTTACTTTTCTTTCTTCTAATTTGGCATTTTGTTCCAGTAGGTTCTCTTATTGTATTTGCTTTTAATGGAATGAATAAAATGCATATGCAGATCTTGTCAGATCCTTTAGTTTTTCCCTTGCTTGCTGCAACACATGCGAGCCCACTTCTCTTCTCCACTATTCTCTGAAGTCAATAGTTCTTCTTGCTTCGACTGAACATCTCTAATTTGTGTGGATTATGCAGGAATCACTGACCAACAAACAATACATTTTCATGCAACCAAAGTTTTGCTTTAGGTTCCTCTAATTAATTTAAAAGTTCTCACCCATGGCAATTTTGTTCTACACCAGCTTGCGACAAATCAGAATTATGTGCAGAAGGAAAAGGAGATTGATTATCCAGTCTTATAAATCCACAATTAGATCCTTTATTTTTTATATTATATGTCTCTCCATTAATTGCCACAGGACTTTCCCAAAAGACACAAGATTTGCTCTAATTTTCTAGCAACAGCGATATTAAGCTACTCATCAAAAAGGTTGAAGATAGCCTAAAAGAGAGAGGCAAAAAAACTTCGCTCGAAAAAGCACTTCGAAACAAAAAGTGCAAAGTGCAAAAAAAAAAAAAATGCAGAGATTGGATGTGGAAAGCGTACAATGGAAAAGGTGCCTCGACAACGTGTCATTTGGCATGAACTCGGCCACGAGAAGCCTCTCGTCACCCTCCGCACAGCATCCGATCAGGTTCACCAGCCTCTTGTGCCGGAGCTTCCCTACCCCCGCAGCCTCCGCCTGAAGGAAAGCCCAAAAAGCACCCTTAGCAAAGAAAAATTTTAACTTTCTCCAGTGGCACAGGACCTAGCACCCCAACCAAAACAGAGATCCGACCACAAACTGTTGAGCATCGGGCCAGGACTGCTTGGAAAACCTCTTAACGGCCACGAGCCGCCCCCCGTCGAGCTTCCCCCGGTACACCACATTGGGCGCCTTCTCTCCGCTCTCAGAAACTATCAGCTCCGAGCTAAAGCCCTTCGTTGCCGACTTCAGCTCCACCAGCCCGTACTCCTTGAACGCCGGCACCTGATCCTGGTCCCCCGCCTCGCCATTAGCTTCTATTTACCAGGACAACACCCAAAAAACATAAATGGAGTGGGAGGAAACAGAAGAGAAAGCGCAAAAGCTGAAGTAGAACAGCACCGTGATCTGGCTTCTCGCCGTGTTTGGGATCATCCTCAGGGGAGTGAAGGCTAGAGGTTTTGGATTGGAAGCAACCCATTTCAACGGAAGCCGGAACCCTAGATTCACATTCGCCTCGGGCGGCTGCCAAAGGCGGGAGAGACAGCTGCGAAGTGAGAGAGAGAGAGAGAGAGAGAGAGGGAGGGAAAGACAGCGGAAGAGAAGGGAAGCTGATGTGTGTCTTTAGATCCGTACGGGGGTATAAATGAAGTGGGAAATCCTATGCTCACTGCCAAACTCTACGCGTCTGCTTTCTGGCACCGGATGATGCGGCCAAACTACACTGAACCGCTCCCAGTGTAAACCAGTTAGGCCTCGTTTAGTAGATGGATTTAGCATAGATTTAACAATAAAACGCTAACTAAACACTAAAGTATATCCAATAATTGAAAAAGGTGAGTGTTCGCCCCTGTATTCCCGTCAATTCGTCCTAGGATCAACACGAAAGAGATAGTGCTCACCCCAGCACCCTTATCAATCCGTCCCAGATTCAACACGGAGGAGATAGCACTCACTCTAGCCCCCGCCAATCCGTTCCAGGACTAACACGGAGGAGCTAAATCACGGATAGTGAGGGAGGTATTTACCTTAGTTATACTGAAATTCGAACCATAGACCTTATTAATGGTAATACCTTATATATTAACTACTAGATTATCTCGAAGAGAAAGTATAATCAATAATTGAAGATGAGCTATGTGATTGCCATCTGGTAGTTTTTATGGTATGGTTGTGATTTCAGGCAATTGCGTAAACTTTGGTGAAGATGCAACTGACAATGGGTGAAAAAAAATAAAGGAATTTATTAGTTGGAGGGAACGAAGTGAGAAGTAAAAGTATTTATATTTTTTTATTTAGAAGGAAAGAAAGATTTATTAATTTAATATACATCATCTAAGAAAGAAAGAAAAATAAATATTAAATATATAAAATTATAAAATTATTTTTAATTTATAAATTCTCACAAAAATACTCACATCTTCATCTATGCTTTGTGAAATGTCAAATACCAAGAAATTTCTTGATAGGAGAAGAAAGAAGATGTCATTAAAACTTTCCATGGTAAAACTTGAATACTCATTCCAAATTAAAACTTAAAAAGCATTAAAAGTCTTCGGAATAGCACGTAAATAACTCCTAGGCCATCAACATGAGAAGTCTCTAAAATTTTGAAGGAAAACAGAACTATAAGTAACATCAGAAATTGTGTTGATCCACTAATAATTGTGCGACAATAGCTAGTACCATAATAGAAATACTGCAAACAATAACAATGGTTGAAAATAAAATACTGATAGAAAAGATTAAGCACAGAGTTATACCATGTAACTAAACTAGCTAGCCTCTTAAACTACATGTGAAAAAAAACACAAAGTATAAATAATACAACCAACAAATCATCACAAAAAGAAACATCTCTATCCTACTTTTATGAAAATCATTCCACCATAATAAGCACATAGTATATATCCAATCATAACAAGTCTTACATTAAATAATAGTCTTCTAAAAAACATCCAAAATCATCCAAGTATATAACATCCAAATGCATAATATTTAACATTCAAATATAATCATCCGAATATATATCAGATAACAAGCAACAAACTAATCACTTAGTAAATTCTCTCCATTCAACATTTGAAATAACAAGTTTTACAATATTTGGGCATTAAAGAAGATATAAATAACATGTAGAAATTATATGTTACTCAGCACCTAATTGAGTCAAACACTACATGCTCAAGAATAGAAGCTCATTGGATGTAATTATTTAATATGTTAAACTCATAAAAGTTTGAGCTACATAGTCAATTGTATTGCTTATACCATCATCATCAACTTTACCTTTCTTTGTACTCTTGTTCTTCGTTGATGCTCTAACAAAAGAGTTAGCTTGAGATTTAGTTGGTTCAGAACTAGGAGTTGGATTTTGGGCCTCCTCATTAATTGTCATCTGAATTATCCAAATAGTTTCTTATTAAAATATCACAAATTTAACCTCATCAATTTATTTTTACCAACATTATTTTCCACTTCCATGTTAGCTCTTCTCTTTCACATTTCTGATGTAGTTTTGGCATGTTGTCTCGTAACTCTATTTTTCCCATATGAACTAACTTCCCATAATTTTGAGATAGGTTTGCTCTTCCATTTGGCAGTTGTTGGTTCTATCTACAAGTTATAATATAATTGCGTCAAATATTCATTCATAGATAGCATCACAAGAGAAAATCAAATACAGTTTTCAAATGTATATCATGAAATGTTCCTCAATTAGTTGTTGTCAAACTTCAAGCTCAGCAGTGAAGAATTCTATGATGGGATTGCATCAAAATACCATTCTTGAATATATCATAACATTAAAATCGGACTCTTTTAATACGTTTCATGCGATTTTGAATCTTGTCCTTATTGATAGACCCGACCACGAATCGGGTTCAGCTCAGACCCGCCCTGGGTCAACGGACCAAGTGGCCTATTGACCCGATTCCTATTCCATGAGGAACTAAACCGGCGGGCCGAACCGTCAGTTCAGCCTTTTTTTTACCGTTGGAACCGTCGGTCCTAGCCATTGGAGGTTTTTTTTGGATTTTTTTTTATTTTTTTCAACGGTTAAGATCATTTGACCGTTTTTTGACCAATGGCTATGATTTAATGTCAGTTATGATCCAAACTCTATAAATAGGGAGTTCATTTCATCATTTCCACACACATCTTCTCTACTTCTACTCTCATTCTTCACATTCTCTACGGATTTTCGAGTTTTGACTCCAACTTTCGATTGC
>JBBPFP011114454.1:0-11952 GCA_037974795.1 Kaempferia galanga | reverse complement strand
ATAGAGCTCAATGGCGTAAAAGGATCCATATAGCCGACCCCACTTAGTGGGATAAGGCTTGGTTGTTGTTGTTGTATATATTTTATTAGGATAATTTAATTAGGATTTATGAAAGCCTATTCGAGCTATCCCATTTAAGTTAGGAGATGATTGAATTAATCAATTCTGCAGACGTAAGTTTTTGATCGTCCACAGTAACCATGGGCATCACGATGCCTCCAATGGCATCGGAGGCGTCCCACAACGCTTTCATTAACGCCGGATGCGTCCTGTGATGCTTTCAGCGACGCCTCCGGGACGTTGAAAAAATGCAAAAGAGTAAAAAAAATAATAGAAAAGAAGATTCTTATCAATGATCTAGCGGCAGAAGCTTCCGACAAACCAATCGTCTTAATGATCGATTTAAAGAGGATTTAGGGCTTTAAACTAAAAAAAGGAAAGTTTTTGCGCAAAAGCGAACGCTTGTGCTTTTGCATGAAGTGCGCGCTTTAGAGACCTTGTGCGCTTCCGAGATCTCTAAAGCACAAGGCTTGCACCCCATTGTGCTTCATGCTTAAGCGAGTGAAGGGTTCGCTTTTAACAACTATAGGATGTATCTTACCCTAAGTTTATCATCAAGTACTAAATTGGATTTTTTTGTCCCTCTTAAAAATTATTTACTTTGAGAGTAAGGTTTAAGGAAAGAGAGAGAGGAAAGAAAAAAATGAAATAGAATTGGTTGATTTTCCTTGTCACTTGATGGTAAAGAGGCATTGAAAGAAAAGTGAAGGATACTCACTCTCCGAATTTTTTTTCTCCTTGATTGATTAATGAAATTGAAAAAAATGTAGCAAAAGAGCTATTGGGCTCTGATGCGGTGTATAAGGTAAGGCCCCTAAAGCCGGGTCAAAGTCAAATGAGTTGTTGAGGTGGCGGTCCGGGTCAAGGGAGACCAAGTTCGGCGAGTAAGTTGACCAGGCAGACGGAGCCGATCGAGGCAACTAGGCCGACTGAGTCAACTAGGTAGACCGAGCCGATCGAGCCAACTAGGCCGACTTAGCTGTCAGCCGAGCTGGCCCTAAGAGGGGTGCTCGGCCATACAAGCGGATTGACTGATCGAGCAGACCGACAGGGCAGTCGAGCGGATTAACTACAAGGACAGTTGAAGCTTCCCTGTCCCCATCATTCCACCTTCCCCCGTTGGCGCTTAGCATATCGGCTGTCAGAAGATCAGTTACCACTAGACGATATGCTATATACTTTCCATACCGCAGAAGCTACTAAAGTCTAACAAGACACAGAAATGGTATACTCACACGAGGTAAGGTGTCAGAGTGTCAAAAATGGTTTACCCTTTGCAAGGGATGCATTGATATGCGTGCAAAGGGGATAAAGCCTGCAATATACATAGGGGTCCCCAACCACCGACGTAGGTATGTGCATAACCCCACACGCTCTGCACTCCTACTGTTCATCCTCTCCTTTCAAACAGTGCCACTGACTTGAGCGTCAAAGTACCAGAGCTGGGAACCTCTTTCCTGACCCGGTCTCTAACGTTTTCTCCTTGTTAATGCTTCTTTGGTGTGCAGGGCCAAGAAACCGTTGTGCTTCATCTTCAAAAGTCTCCATAGAGTCAACCTCGACGCCATGTTAGTTCCACGTGTCACAGCGTCTATTCTCCTGGTTTCAGACAAGATCAATCTCGTTTGTTGATTGACTAGCCATTGATAAGAAAAATTGGTTAACAACTATTGACTAGTTACATGATTTGCTAGTAGTGGTCGTCCAATTACTTTATTTTTATCAATTTCTTTTTTCCATTCTCCCTAGTAAACTTGAAAAGGTAAATTCTTCTTTTGCTCACTTATTTCTCCTCCCTAATCTCATCTTTCCTTTCTCTCATCCTTCCAAGTAAACACATGAGAAATTCAAATACAAAATATTGTCCATTTAATCAAACCAAACTAAAACAAATCAATTCAAATTGTTTTTACTAATTTAAAGACCAAACTTCTATAAATACTGGACTAACATGATCCAAACCTTTTTAGCCAAAAGGATTTGGTTCAGATCAGTTTGTTTTCAGGCTTAACTCATTAATGGACATCTCAACAGATGTTGGATGATAGTATGATGCATGATTTCCTGTCCATTTAGTAGGAGATTTATGATCAGCTGATGATATGATTGTATCACTGTTTTCAGGTCAATACTCTTAGAGAGGAGTTGCAAATCTTGGCTTCCTCAAGATCAGTTACAATCATTACTGGTGGAGGACCAGGCTCTTCACATTCCTTAACCCTTGTAAAATTTCTTTTGACATCTATAATATGCAACAGACAACATTCTGCTTTTTTGCTATTTGTTTGTTTCTCACAGAGTCTTGCTTATGTGCAAAGTTGCTAGGGCATGACTTAGATTGTATGAATTCTGATACACACGCATGCACTTGTGCACACACACACACACACATAGAATTTAGATCTAGAATCTGATTGAAAAATGATCTAGTCCCTGTAGTTACAATGCTCGGTTTATTATTCATTGACCTTCTCACCGATTAAGAAGTTAAAAATCTCCTTCTCACTTATCTGTAGTTTTTCGTTGTATCTGTTGGGTTATCACCATTGGTAGATGTCTTGTCCTGAGTGGCATTTCAAGATGTAACATCAAGTATTCCCAGACATACAATAATAAAAAAAAGGAAGTGTGGTGAAAATAAGATATATTTTTTTTCAAAAAAAGTATTGCAACTCAGTAACATATGTGTGTGCGCGCGCGGGTGCATGTATGTATATTCATATTGCTACATGCTCTTGATGAAAACTATAATTTTAGATCTCGATCTGTTGCCTATTTGATCAATGGCCATTTGATATTAGGTTAACTAGGTTGCATGTACCCATCAAGAAAAGAGGAAAAGATTTGGTTATCACTGCTGAAACAAAAATACTTATCGATTGTAGATGTGTGGAGGCATAGCAATTCGATTTTTATCTCTAATATCTATTTTCTTATCTTCCTACCTCGGCTGTTAAAATTTTCACTCTCTGTGCCTTTAGATGCACTGATACCTAATAGGTTGATGTGGATTCAAAATGAGTAGTTCAGACATGCTACCCGTCATGTAGTGATTCATTTTCCAAGAAATCTCCATTTGCAAGTCTTTTCTTAGCTTCATACCAGTCAATATGCGGTGATGCTTGCTGGTCATATATGGTTGTTTTTGATCCAAATCAACCTGATTTTTTAGTTCAAGATTTTTCTATTATCTGAACATGAGAACTTAATATAGGTCAGGGAGACAAAAAAATCAGTGTTCGTGAGCTCTCAGTTTCTTTGTGACAGTGTTTTTTTAAATATGTTTTATATCTACAGTTTTCAAAATTTTAATATGTTTAATCAAAATTGAGTTAGGTTGGCTCTTGTCAAGGGTCCCTTTTAAATTAAATTCTGATTGGGTTGTGGCTTTTAATTCAAAATATGGTCAAGATAATACCAGTGAGACTTTTTTGGTTTCCACTGCTGGTGGTCTTTTCCCTACTATTGCAGTATGAATCTTCCTTTTAGTTTGTGTTGAAATATCCCTTTTCCATTTATACCATCCATAGCCTTCTATACAATTTAGTGCTTCCTTGGACCGATAAGTGCCTACTTAGCGTGATACAAACTAGGAAATTTAGTCATTCTGTAGTTGTCTCAAAGTTGTTGGGTAAGCAGTAGTTGGTAGTTCTATTTTGATTTGGTAGTTAATTAACAGTGATTATTTTCCTAATTTGTTGAGTTGTTTCCTAGTTTGTCATTAATAGTGATTTGGTAGTCTATATAAGTGGCTAGTTTGTTATGGAAAGGGTAACTTTAATTATTAAGAATCCTTCTATTTTCCTCTGTGTAAATCAGTTTTAGCAGTAGTGACGAAATCTATCTGATATATCAAAGCCAAGAGTATACACTTACTCTATAATTACATTGATATAGGAAATTTGCTAGTTCTTTTTTGTTAGTTTCATCAGATTGGTATAGAGTTCTAAACAACTTAGTATTCAAATTGATATGCGGGAACCAGCTAATTCATAATTTAATCCCCTGGTTGAGTCATCAAATACACGATGTTAATTATTTTCCTTTGTGCTATTGGGAATTGATAATTTCAGTTCTCTTACCGGATCCTATTCACTGTAACAATCAGATTCTACTATTAAGTGGCATGTTATTATTGGCTGCATTTGCTGTTTTATTTATTTGTGTTTTTCAAACATTCTTTTGATATCTATATCTATATCTATATCTCTATATGTATTTGTTGTAAATTGCAGGTTCTGCAAGATTTGGTGTTACAACTGTCATTGTTGTTGGAGCTCTTGGATATATCTTCATATGGTGGAAGGTAATTTTTCTTGTTTTTCCCCAAGGGTTAGATCAATTAACTAAGGATCAGCAATAACAAACTTCATTCTTTTAGCCTTTATGGAAGTTTATCTTCATGCATTCCTATTTCTTTGTAAATTTCATGGTGAAAGAGTGGAACACACAGCCCCACGCTGTCTTCTTACTACAGTCAGTTAATGTGTCATGATTGTCGAACTCATTTGCTTTGTTTTGGCACTGGGTAGACTTGTTTATCTATCCTTAGATGCATTTCATGATTGCTAGCAGTTTAGATTTTGCCCCTAACATTTCACGAGTATTTAGGGTTTCCATGGGCCTCATGGGGCATAGACAAAGCCAAGACAAACATTTTACTTAACTAGTTTTTGATAATGGTTTGCATCTGAAGCTTCAATGCTATTTTCTTTATGTTCAATAAACAAAGTAAAATGTTTATTTTTTCTAGTCAGTAGCTTATTTATCAGATTCTGGTTAGTGCACTTTATCTCCATGGCTTATAGTATTTAGATTTCTGACTTTTCTTTCTTATTTTACATTAATGTTTAATTGAGTTAATTACATTACAGTTATTTGGCATCACAACTAATATTATGAATCATCATGCAACTCTTATATGTGAATAGTGACTTACTCTTTGCAGGGTGTACTACAATGGTTATTCATCGTTGGTACTAAATTTTTATTGGTAAACTTTTTAAGAAAGGACAACCTCTCGAAATTAAGGAAGTATGTGATACAAACAACAGATAAAGGCAGTATAAGTTCCCATGAGCACTATAGTATCTATTAGTATTAAGAGAAATAGTTGATGAGTATATGGGAAAAAATAAGGTTTTTTTCACTGTATCACTGTTAGATTGTAGGAAAGGGATCTAAAACTCCATCCAAGTTTATTTGGCTTTAGTTCTGAAAAATAAGGTAATCCAATAACTTGTTCCTATGACGAATATTGGATAGGATATTTTGGCTACGCGTTTCTATATTTTCCCCCTTTATTCTAATCCTTTCTACTACCATTTGAAGTATCCCAAGGATATTCTTTCTTAACTTTGCAAACTAAATACTAATTTTTACTGCTCCTAGGGATGGAAACTTTCAGATTTGATGTTTGTTACTCGGCGGGGCTTCTCGGATACTTGCAATCGCATCGGCAGACAGTTAGATCTTGTTTCATCATCTGTTTCGGTATATTTTTTTCCTTTTAAATTTACTCGAATTTTTATTTTTAAAAAATATTATGGAATTGCTATGCTATGTCATTTTTGCATGATGTGAATTATAAATACTACAAAAAGGATGTACCTGCCATTTTCATTGTAATGTATGCTTGGACCTAAATTATGCTTCACGGCAAGGTGCAATGATAATGTTCCCGATACTTCCGGGAGGAAGAATTTCTATCCCTTAACATGTTAAAAGTCCCATAATTATACAAGCTGGAAGAAGAGATGACAATTTGCACCACCCCAATGAACACCCACTCTGCCCCTGCCCGATTAAGGCTACCCTAAACCTGCTTGGATTTAGCGTGTGTGTGTCCTTCCCATCCTCACCACAGACAAATATTTTGATAAATTTTGCTGAATAGCAATATTTCTAACAACAGGAAATTTCTTGCATAACTTCAGTATGTTTGGCAACTTTTCGTGTTATGTTTTTTTTTGACTCCATAAACTGCTGATTGACAGGCTGCTAGGCTACACTTATCTTCAAAGATTGACCATGTCGATAGTAACTTGGAGGAATGCAAGGAGCTTGCCACTGCAACCAAGTTGGAGGTGTGACACTATATTTGTGTAGTTGGATGTCTTTCTGAAGCTTTGACGGATAGCAGGTTGAATATCTTGTAATAATCTGTAGGTGTCGGAGCTAAATGGGGACTTAAGTTTGGTTTGTTCTGATATAGAATCTGTCCAGTGTGCCGTTGAGACTCTGGTGCTTTCTGTTTACTTTGTGTTTATTCACTTGTAAAAAAACTAAGTTACTTTAAGGGAATACTTACAGTAAGATCACATGCTGATATCTGGCTTCTTTCTGCATCAGAGGTCAAAGCTTGATCGGATTGAAGGAACTCAGGTATTCATAACAGTTTTATGTTTAATTTGTCTGTATTCTGATGTTATTTGATAACACTGTTTATTTAGGACTCGACATTGAGAGGAGTCTATGATCTTTGCCAGTTTGTTGGGAAATTAGAGCAAGGCAGGAATAAAGAACATATTCAGGCAAGCTAAATTCGTCTAATTTCATTTGTGCGTGACTGCATCGTGTTACTCTATAGTTTGGGTAGCTGATTGTTTTCATCAGCTTATTGACAAATAATTAATCTAACAAATTTTCTAATTTTCTTCTGATCAAATGATTGTTGTTTAAGTGGGATAAATATAAAAGGTTCAAAGTTAATCATTTTCTTAATTGTTTGGTGAATACCATATCATGCAAGTAGATAACTATAAACCTGGTTGAGTACAAGTGATTAGGTGCTAATCAAACATATGAGAAATCCATCTCGAATAGAGTGAGATTATGATGGATCAGTCATATTCTTCACTTGATTCAAATTGTGAGGCGAATGGGAAAGTAGGAAAAAGAAGGAAAAGAAACAAGAGGAAATACCAGAAAACTAGATTCAGTGGGAGAACATATCTCGGTTGCAAGTTGTGGAGCAGTAATGGAGGGTGGCAGAGTAGCAGTAGAGGGGAGGAGCAACGTGGAGAAACAGAGGGGGGTCGGTTCGAGGGTGGCATCTGTTTGCTGAATTTGTGAACATTCAAACAATGATGCAAACTACTTAATCTGGGTCCTAGTGACACTAAGCAGGTTTGGCCTAGAGATTAATGGCTGAATTCCTTTTAGGTTTATGCTCCTTTTGTGTTGGGTTCAGGTAGTGAATAGGCTATTCAGTTTATGATTGACTTTGGGTATCGTCTCAAGGTGGAGGTGAGTAAAATTCTTAGATACCTAGGAAATTTCTCTTTCTAGTGCAAACTGATGTGGCCATGGTTTGTCCTGAATGAGCACTTGATAAGATGTTTGTATTGCCTGCATGCTGCCTAATCAATTTCCAGTTGAAACATCAATTCTTATTGGTTACTTGGAACACACCTTTCGTCTTTCAGGACTCACCGCAGCGAACAATTGAATTTCCACAAACAACTGCAGTACCGACAAGGGTATTTTCTCTTTTCTTGATTTTCTTTTACTATACTCCATTGTCAATTTTCTGTTAATGTTTCTTATCCCCAAAGCAGGCACTCTCTTTACCACCATTGTCCACAGAATCAGTGTCATTATCAGAATCACCATTACTGTCTATACCATCTACTCGGAATCCCAGGGTAAACATTTCTCTATATTATTGTTAACTTCCTGTTGCTGCTCTAACAACCGTCATATGTCCATAATTTAATGCATCTCAGGTTCTGCATTTATCAGCTGTTGTATCCACTTCAGGACTAAAGGTTTGCTCGCTCGTATGAGTTCTTAATTAGACAAAAACTAAATATAATGTCATGATTAGCTGCCAATAAATTGTTAATGAACCATCAAAATTGTTGGATATTGTTGCTGAGCCAAGAATGTTCCACTTGCTGCAAAAGCATATCTGATTTTGATTTCAAACCACTTTCACCTTTTTCACTTATCATTTGAAATTGTGATTTCTCAGGATTTGCAGGGCTTTTCAAACATTACTAAACAGGGAAATTCTAAGTCAATTATTTCTCCAGCAAACACTTCTAAAGTTTCAAATGGAACTACTACTGAACAATTCAACAGTACTCCACCGCCAAGTTCTTCTCGATCCTTGTGGAAGTTCCCAAGCATCAATATTCTTTCAAGAAACCGTAACGCTATCAGCTAGCGTTTAATCACCTATTTGGTTTCCTGAATACCACTGCAAATTTCCTGATATAAAAATTTAAATAGGATAAGCATAAATACCATCATCTTAAACTGGTCGCTACATTTTTGTAGACGTATAGATTTATTGCAAGCAGTTGACTTGTTCCCATTGCAATCCACTTGGAACCTTCAACTTTAAGGAAGTACTATAATGTTTATTAACAATCTCTAATGTGGATACCATATGAAGCTTTTGCTGTTTAATTGCATTTAAAAAAACAATGCATGTGAATTTTGATGTTGTTGTTTTCTATATAGTTGATACCACTTAGCTTTTTAAGAAGAGCATAAATTTAGGCTGTGCCTGTGTCGATAGGCCGTCTTATGAGACGAGCGATGAAAGTAACTTCCACTACTTTATTCTCCTCTCACTTAACCAAGTAAATGAAACATAATGTTCTTTACCGACTTCCTTTCTTGACAGGGTAAACACAGAAGCCAATCACGTGAAATAGAAATTGGATTTAATTGTACACTGACCAAGCTTGCCATGTCATCCCCGATCTCTGTTTCTGGACATCTGAATTGTTAGTAGAATGGCAATCGAGGTTCAACTCTTTTTTTTTCACAGAAACAAAAAGTGAGAGCTTAAATCAAGAAGGAGAGCAGCTTGGTAAAGATTGCTGTGTAGACGACCGACAAAACTGCACCGACCGGAATAGTCACAGCCCAGGAAGTCACGATCTCGCGGACGGTCTCTGTGCGCACTCTGTTGAGCCCCCGAGCGAAGCCCACGCCCATGACAGCGCCGACGAGCGTGTGGGTCGCCGAGATGGGGAGTGCGAGCTTGGACGCCACCAGCACCACCGACGCCGCCGCGAACTCGGCCGCGAAGCCCCGCGTCGGCGTCAGCTCGGTGATCTTTTTCCCAATGGTGGCGATGACGCGGTAGCCCCAGATCATGAGCCCCGCCACGATGCCGAAGCCGCCCCAAGCGAGGACGTCGGTGGGGATGACGACGATCTCAGAGGCGGCCGAGGCGCCGTGGTTGAGGATGGAGAGGGCGGCGGCGAGCGGGCCGATGGCGTTGGAGACGTCGTTGCCGCCATGGGCGAAGGACATGAAGCAGGCGGAGAGGACCTGCATGTAACCGAACACGCCGTAGACGATCTCCAACTGCGCGCCGGTTGGGCCAGCAATGTCTGAGAGAAAGCTCACGTTTTGCCGGTGCGGTTTCTCTCCACTGATCTCCCCCTTCTCCGCCTCCGAGATGAGGAGGTGGCCGAGCTGCTTGTGGATTACTTTGCTGACGATGAGCGCGCCGGCTGTGCCGCAGGCCAAGGCCTGAGCAAGCGAAACGGCGAAGATGTTGCTTAGGGGGAAGGCACAGAAGGAAATGCCCGTGACACCGACGAAGACTGCAATGGGCGCCGCCGCCGCCGCCGCTTGCCCTGGATTTTGGGCGCTGTATACAAACTGAAAGACGAATCAGGAGTAAGTACCCAGAATCCGTAAACTAGTGCTACGGCTATGTGAAGCATACCCTGCGGATGCACTTGTAGACCAAGAACGAGGTCGCGGCTCCCATGACCGGCGAGATGACCCACGACGAAGTCACTCTCGCCAGGGAAGACCAGAACACCGCGTCTACTCCACCATAGGCCAGCCCGAAACCAACCATGGCTCCGACGATACAGTGGGTGGTGGAGACCGGCCATCCGTAGAACGATGCGACCTGTAGCCATGTGCCGGCGGCTGCGAGGGAAGAGAGAAGGCCAGCGAAGAGCAGAGTGTCTTTCCCCTGGAAAACAGAGGCCACGAGGATCCCCTTCTGCATCGTGCTGGTGACGTGGGTTCCCATCAGGAAGGCGCCGGAGAACTCGAGGACGGCTGCGGTGAGCACCGCCTGGCGGAGCGTGAGGGCCCCGGAACCCACCGACGTCCCCATGGCGTTAGCCACGTCATTGGCGCCGATGTTCCAAGCCATGTAGAAGCCGGCGAGCAGGGTGAGGTAGGTGAGCGCCCGCGCCTTGGCGCCCGCCGCCTGCGCCAGCGACCGCATCCCCAGCGGCAGCGTCAGCGCCGCAAAGGCGATCAAAAGGCACGCCGAGGTGGCCGTCCGCGACGAGATGTTGAAAGCCTTCGCCATCTCCGGGAGCTCCTCCTCCTCCGGTGTCTTCCTTTCCGCCACGGGCTCCTCCCCATCGCCTTCGCTCGAGAAGGAAGATAGAGTAGCGCGGGGGAGGTGGTAAGAATGCTTCTTGAGCAGCGTCAGACGACCTGCCTCCGATGGAGCTGGAAAAGGGTAGAAGCGCAGTGGCAGCCGGATGGCCGGCTGCCGGAGTTGGACGGAGGAGGAGGAAGCTAAAGCCGATGCGCCGCCGACGTGCCTCCTTGCGAGGGAGAAATAAGGGGAGGGGAGAACCATCACGAAGTGAAGCAAGTGAAGGAATGAGCGAGACGGTTATTGGTGGAGTAGAGGAGGAACGAGTTGTGGCGGCGGCGGCGGCGGCGGCTGCCGTGAGTGGGAGGAGATTGTGGTGGCCGTGGCGTACGGTTGCCGCCTGGAACTTCTTTCAAGTTTTCCGTTCCATCACGGCCAATGGGTGGCCAGGAGAGTAAGCACTAAGCAGGCCAGATTCCCTCCTCATCCATAGTATCAATTTTCCAAAAAAACCCCTTTTAGTTTTTCTTTTTAAAACCGATGCGATCTGTATCAAGACGAGTTGATAAACGAAAGGAAAGCACATAAAACAACAGCGTTTCTTTAATTCAAAACTGAATATGATTCCAGAAGCAAACGAAGAAGAATATGCAGCTTCTGGCCTTCACACCACAACTTCACCCCTTTTTTGGTTGCCACAAATGAGTGGATAAGATTTCAATATCAGCTACATTTTTGGATTATCCAAACTTTTAATTCCATATCATTATTTCATATTATAAGTCCACAATCAAGATTGCTCCCAGTGAGAGATGGACTATCAACGAAGTGTTAATGGTGTTAACCAAGTCTCCATGACATGAGGAAAAGGAGATTGAGTTGTCTTCTAGGTTTATTGGATGCTGGACCTCTAAGCAAAAGTCAAGAAGAATAGGAGATTGAAAGTGTCAGAAAGTCTTCCATCAATGGTGACTATAAGACTGCTAGAAGATCAGAAATGTAAACAGAATGTTAAAGGGATGACCGGGGGTGCTCCGGCTTTCTACTTCGACGCTCAAGTTAGTTTTCGGCAATATCCAAAATGGAGAAGATAAATAGTGCAGGAGCATAATGAAATATAAGTATATATATTAAAGAGTATCGAGCCTCTCATAGCCCACAACGACGGAATTTTTTATAGCACGAAGGAGTGATGTGTCATATCTGTGACTATCAGAGGAGGGGGATTTTTGATAAAAATATTATGTTTACATTAAAGAATGTGTCATGTCAAAAGTGTTAGAGGGGTGTTTGCTGGCCGTCACGGGGACATCCAAAATTGGGCTCACCCGAACATATCTTTCGTCCTTCTCCTCTAGCAGACTTCCTCCTTGGCTTCTTGTCCCTCGGTTCGCCACGCACATTCTTCTCGCTCTGCTGGTGTACTCTTTTGCAGCTTCTCGTCCCTCAGATGCGCTGAGCCGTTGACTCGATTCCCATGTCATTCTTCTCGTCCACGTGTCTTCCGCTCGACTTCTTGTATTACTAAGCTATTGCACACTTAAACACAAAGTATAAAAAATAATATGACTTAACCT
>JBBPFP011114242.1:0-11957 GCA_037974795.1 Kaempferia galanga | reverse complement strand
TCCCGACGATTAACAAATCCATTGATTCGGATGCGCCAAACCCGTCGACTCTTTTCCCGTGTCATCCTTCTCGTCCGCCGCATCTTTCGCTCGACTTCTTGTGTTCCTAAGCTCCTACACACTTAGACACAAGGTTAGAACACCACAAGACCTAACCTAACTCAGTTGATCACATCAAAACCAACCTGGAGCACCAACAAAATACACACACCTAAGGCATCAAACCCTAATTTCAGTGACAACTCTTTTTCCTCTCCAAAGTCTTGCACGAGGGTCAGAGTGTCTACATCGAAAATTCCCCGACCATCATTCTAACCCACTCCATTGGACGTGTTCTTTTTCTCAAGTACTTTGGAAGAGCCTCATCTTATGAGATTACGTGGCCTTATCTCATTTATCAGGTAAGAACATCCACCCTAAAACATTTGAAAATGAGATAGGTAAATTATAACTATAGAGCGATGGAGAAATTTTATTCCCAGTAGATTATTTTCTTAAGAATTCGATCCTTATAATCCTCCATGACAATCTACCATTTCGAGTGACGACTCGACGATGTCCACGGGGGCACGGTTAAATAGTGCATGAAATCTGTAACAACAGATTTAAACCTCGTCACGGGTACGAAGAATTTAGGACGCCACGGTCGATTCGAATTGTGAAAGATGTATCTGTTAATCAGCACAAGTTCGTTCCTGGCGTCCAGATATTTTCGGAGAGCGATAAGGAAAGAATCAGAATAAATCCTGAAAAAAGAGATTTTTTTTTATTCTTTTTACCGAAAAATGTAACGAAGCGAGTAGGGCGACTTACTAGCAAATAGCAATCGTCGCCGCCTCTACTGTTTCTGGATCTCTTGTTTGCCCCTAAAAAATTCGCCGTATTTTTTATTTTTTATTTCTCATTCTATTATGTTGCTTGATAGAGTCTACCACCGCTTCTCAATCTCCCCCAACCTCCGCCCCGTTCCAATTCCCTCGCTCTGCCCTCCTCTCCTTTACCAGACGCTTCAGCTTGGAGCCCGCCTCCCCTCGCCTTCGCCGCCGCCGCCTTCTCCTTCTCGCACCCATCTGCGTGCCTTTAGGTTTAGTCGCGCGAAGCACATGAGCTCCCACGCGGCGTCCGCCGCCTCCTTCAGGCTTGCCTGCCTTGCGCGCTCCGCTGAGAGCGGCGCGGGGGACGCGAACGGGGCGCCGGATCCTGCTTCGTTCCCTTCCGATGAAGGTTCGCGAAAAGGAATCATCTTTTTGGCTTTCGGATCTTTCGATCGCAGAAAAAAGTCGCCTTTTTTGGTCGTGCTTGAAGTTCTAGGAAGGCCCGATTGTTGTTCGTCTTGTTAGATGTTAGAATTGGGCAGTTCTCTTGGTTTCCTGTTCTTTCATTTGTTTTTTTTTTTTTTTTTTTTTTCATGTCGAGCAGAGAGTTCTTCACTTGGAGGGTATAGGCTTCCTCCGAAGGAAATCCGAGATATTGTTGATGCACCACCACTTCCTGTGCTGTCATTTTCGCCACAAAGGGATAAGATACTATTTTTAAAACGGAGATCTCTGCCTCCGTTAGCAGAACTTGCCCGTCCAGAGGAAAAACTTGCTGGTATACGAATTGATGGTGACTACAATGCCCGGAGTCGAATGTGAGTGATCCATAAGTTTTTCTCTGTTTTATTAAGACTCTAAGCCCAATGCAGAATTAATAGAAGAATACTGATTTATATTGTTCGATAAGTTATCATGTGAAATGCCACCTAGGTCCTTCTATACTGGGATAGGAATCCATTTGTTGGCTGATGATGGCAAGCTCGGACCTGAAACGGAGGTGCATGGCTTCCCTGATGGAGCTAAGATTAATTTTGTTAGCTGGTAATTCCTCCAAAAGCTCTTTGCATTTTAGAGCTAGTTAACTATCTGATTTTCTGATGAATCTAGTACAAATTTTTATTTCTTCTTGCTGTTTCTGGAATGTAGCATGAGTTATTATTTCTGTTCCTAGTTATTTAATTTTGATTTATGGTTGTTCTCGGCAAGCAAGAAAGAAATTAATGCTACAATCAGTTTTACTGTGCACCTTCTATATATCCAATCTTTACCTTACTTGTGTTAGGTCTCGGGATGGTCAGCATTTGTCCTTCAGCATTCGAGTTGATGAGGTAAATCTGTTGATATTTTTCAACGAAATTGATTAAGTCTCATCCTTCTGCTGATTCTCGGTGTTCGAGTAGGAGGACAACAATAGTAGCAAGCTTAGAGTTTGGATTGCAGATGTAGAATCTGGGAAGGCTAGGCCACTATTTGCATCGCCTGATATCTTCTTGAATGCAGTTTTTGACAAGTAAAGGCTAGTCATTAGTTTGTTCTTTTATTGTTTTACATCGTTTATTGGTCTTACATACTGTTATCATTTCTGTGTAGCTTTGTCTGGGTGAATGATTCTACATTGTTGGTCTGTACTATCCCCTTATCTCGTGAAGCCCCTCCAAAAAAGCCATTGGTTCCGTCAGGCCCAAAAATTCAATCAAATGAGCAGAAAAATGTTGTTCAAGTTAGAACCTTCCAGGATCTACTCAAGGATGAACATGATGAAGATCTATTTGACTACTATTCAACCTCACAATTAGTTCTTGCCTCCTTGGATGGGACAATGAGGCCTATTGGACCTCCTGCTGTATATACATCCATTGATCCTTCACCTGATGAGAAGTATATATTGGTTACTTCTATTCATCGACCATATTCCTACATTGTTCCCTGTGGAAGATTTCCAAAGAAAATTGAGCTATGGGCCACAGATGGCAAGTTCATTAGAGAGATATGCAATTTACCTTTGGCTGAAGATATTCCCATTGCATTTAACAGTGTACGAAAAGGAAAGCGATCAATCAATTGGAGGCCAGACAAGCCTTCCACTCTATATTGGTAATTGAAGATCTCGTGCATTTTGTTATTTATTCTGAAATGCATATAGAATTTGGGATAAAATGGGTTTGAAAGCAGTAATAGATATGCGAATAAGATTAGTCTGGAGATTTTTTTTTAACTCAGACAAAAAAAATGTTTATTACAAACAAGAAAATTTTGAAGTAAATTTTCTTAGACTCAAGGTTTTAAAGGCAATTTCAAATGATCAGCATTAAAAAAGATATTATAATAATAGTTAATGTTGATATAATATTTTTTTAACATATATATCAAACAACTATATTAATCAATCAAAACAAATGCACGTTGCAAGAATGCACAATCTTCAGTTGTCATGCTAAGTGCATTTTGTGGAACTTTGTGTTATTTGGGGACTTTATATCTTGCAATGTCTTGATGTATCAGGGTGGAAACACAAGATGGAGGAGATGCAAAGATAGAAGTTTCCCCAAGAGACATTGTTTATACAGAGTTGGCTGAACCTATTATTGCTGAACAACCAGACGTTTTACATAAACTTGATCTTCGTTATGGGTATGCCTTGTTTGTGTTAATTTTTGCGAATAAATGTCAATTTTTTGCTGTTATAGTTTGTATCTGTGTGGTAGAATGCAAAAAAAATAAAATAGGAGTTTACTTTGTGTTAATTGATTTTCTTTTTTTTTTTTTTTTTTTTTATGATCCTAATTTTGTGGTAATTTTGATGGCTAATGGGTAGAGGGAGACCAAAGGAAACATTAGTCAATGTAATAAAAAAAATCATTTAATTAACTTGAGTGTTACTAATAATGCATGCTTGTATAGTGTTCAATGGAGGGGTGACATTCATATAGTTAGCCCAGAATAGTTGGGAAAAACACAGTTGATGGGGATGAGGAGAGAGATGGTTTTAGTTGCTAAGCAAGCATTGTTGTGCAAATGAGTAATAACAACAACGGTGATGACATTGGTAGCAAGCCAGCGCTGATTTTAGGGTTGTTGGTATTTGCTGTTTGTATTGTGTTCAATGGAGGGGTCACATTCATATAGCTAACCCAAAATAGTTGGGAAAAACACAGATGATGGGGATGAGGATAGAGATGGTTTTAGTTGCTAAGCGAGCATTGTCGTGCAAATGAGTAATAACATCAACGGCAAAGACTGTGGTAGCAAGGCAGCTTTGATTCTAGTGCTGCCTGTATTTGGAATTTCAGTCATGGCATTTACATGGTAGAATAGAGGCAGTGTTATGGTGCTACAATGATTGGGGCGACATAACAGCATAACATTATTGGTGCTATAGGTAGCCACCACAGGCTAGCACAGTTGGTTCATGCAAGGTTGTTGCTGCCAATAATAGGCCTAAGGTTGATTCGTGTGGAATGCCCCGCTGGTTGACTCAACCATTCCTTGCATGCACTGCAGTGTTGGGTGAAACCACCCGAGGTGTCGGTTTGACCTTTTGGCCAATTAGTGATACTGTAGGTAGGGCAATGGTTGTGACATTAGCAGTTTGTTTTCGGTTTAACCTTTTGCTAAAGTTACAGAAGCAATAGTTTACAGTCTTGGGGGGCAGTACTGCAATTCTGTTGATGGTAGTGATTGTGCATGTGTTGGAATTATGGTTAAGATTCCAAATGGTGCTATGTTGCTGTAGCTCTGGTGGCCAGGTGCTCTGCGCTAGTGCTTGCAATGGCAGCAATGGTGCTTATCATTGGTAAAATGGGATGGTGACAGTGGAAGTAGAGTGGTGGCGTGGAAGCAATGCTTGCAGTGCCAAGCATACATAAGCAGAAGGCAGTGACACCAATTAGCACTGTTGCTGTTTGTTGTGTGGAGCACATTTGAATGATGCCAGTCATGAAGCAATGAATATTTTTGGAGATTTTTGAAACCACATTTTTGGTTCCGTAAACTATGGAATGTTTTTTTTCCCCATTTGTCAATGACCATAATCTATGGTTTTTTATATGCTTGGAAACATTTCTTAAAAGTCGAAGCTTCCCTTGAATAAGCAGATTTTCTTGATACTAATTAGTTGTGTTTATGAATACTTATATCTAGATGGTGTTTTTGGTTGTGCTAATAAACTGGCAAAGAAATAAGTAAATTTCAAAGCAATGTGTCACACATGTCTATCTAGCTGATGTTAGTAGGATGCCTTTTCTGTTGAGTTGTGACCACATGCCATCTTTCCTGTAATTTAGATGGCGAATGAAGGTCCTAGTTACTACATTTTTTATGAAACTTTCCATCTAAAACAATTCATCTAACATTACAAAATTGCATATGATTACTTTCGCGCTCTGTATTTCATTATGTTATTTACTCCATGACCCTTTTCTACAGAGGTATCTCCTGGTGTGATGATTCCTTTGCTTTGATGTATGAATCATGGTATAAGACTCGCAGAACAAGAACATGGGTTATTTCTCCGGACATTAAGAATGTCGAGCCACGAATTTTGTTTGATAGATCCTCAGAAGATGTATATTCTGATCCTGGTTCTCCAATGATGAGGAGAACTCAAGCCGGTACTTATGTCATTGCAAAAATAAAGAAGCACGATGATGCAGGAACATACATTTTGCTGAATGGAAGAGGTGCAACACCAGAAGGAAATGTTCCATTTCTTGATTTGTTTGATGTGTGAGTTCTTATACAGCAATGCCTTCTTTTTTCCCTATTTGAATAGGCTTCTTAGGCTAGTAACATCAAATGGAAACGCTATATTTGTTTACAGAAATACAGGACTTAAAGAGAGGATTTGGGAAAGTGACAAGGAAAAATATTATGAAACTGTTGTTGCGCTAATGTCAGATTACACTGATGGTGATTTGTTCCTTGATCAACTAAAAGTTCTTACTTCGAAGGAGTCAAAGACAGAAAATACTCAATATTATCTACAAACTTGGCCAGATAAAAAGGCTTTTCAAATCACAAATTTCCCCCATCCTTATCCTCAATTAGCATCCTTACAGAAAGAGATGATCAAATACCAGAGGAAGGATGGTGTCCAACTGACCGCAACCCTTTACTTGCCTCCTGGTTACAGTCCATCAAAAGATGGACCTCTACCATGCCTTTTCTGGTCATATCCTGGAGAGTTTAAAAGCAAAGATGCCGCTGGACAAGTTCGTGGTTCTCCGAATGAGTTTGCAGGAATAGGCCCTACATCACCACTTCTTTGGTTGGCTAGAGGGTATTAAATCTATATTTTCTTTCAGTTGTTATCGTTATCATGCTGGCTGCTGTCTATAAAGCATATATCACTGCTCATTTGATTACACAAGTATCTTGCGCGATCCCTTCACTGTGATCTTGTCCTGCATAGAGCTATGTTCTAAATGTTAGCAACAATTTAGCTGCATTGTTTCTTTTCGAAGTTTGTTGTGGTTGATTGTGAATTTTGCTTCTGTTACAACTTACGTGGCAAAAACAAGGCTTGTTTCTGGGTGTCTGGCACAAAAAAAAAAAAAACAAGGTTGCCGGAAGCTTGTTGTACAGCTTCTGTAAGTCTGGAAAGTAGTTTGCCCGGTGAATGAGCTTATTGAATGTTGTAGTTAACATAACTCATCAAACAAGCATTAATTCTGTCTTCCTAAACCAATATTCTGACCAGAACCTGTAATTATTGGGTAAATCTGTTGTTCCATCTCACTTTGAGATGATAAACATGCATGCAGCATTCACGGTACTGAAATTGTACTCGGACACATATGTTCTCAATTTTGAATATTGTTCAAAGTAGGTTATTTCTTTTATAAATTTCTCAAATTTGTATCAATCGAATTATTGATCTTGCAGTTTTGCAATTCTGTCTGGCCCAACAATCCCAATTATTGGGGAGGGAGATGAAGAGGCAAATGATAGGTAAATTGTGACATGCTTTTGGACTCTATCTTTACTTCCACATTTCCATATTCTTATTCAATTATAGTTGATGATGTTGTGTAAATTTACTATTGATGTACCAAGTGGTGCAATAGTCATCCTCTGAACATGTAACTATAGAACAAGCATATGAACTTATTCCTTAGAGAGTCACATCCTTGATTGCCAAGCACATAATCAAATCGGACCTGGGCCAGGCGATGGTCATTGGTGTGCATGCCAGGCTCAAGCTTGGCCCTATCCCAGCCTAGGCATGTGGGCTCAACTCAGCTTGGATCTAGGCTGGGTGAGGCCCGACTCACGAGCCAAACTGTGCACGTGTACTAAATTGGAAGGCTGTATGCAATTGTGTATGGATTAATTTGTAGTGTCCTACTTTGTACAAGTCTTACCAGCATTTAAGTTATGTGGCATCTAGCCGAGCACTTTCCTTTCAGAATCTTAGTTATTCTCTAATGGTAACCAGGTATGTGGAACAGTTGGTTGCAAGTGCAGAGGCTGCAGCTGAGGAAGTCATTCGAAGAGGGGTAACAATGTTATGTTTTTTCTTGATTGTTCTCACTTGTGAATATATGATTGAATATTTGTTAAAAAAAAATTTAGGTAGCTCATCCAAATAAAATTGCTGTTGGTGGTCACTCTTATGGAGCATTCATGACGGCTAATCTATTAGCACATGCTCCGCATCTTTTTTGCTGTGGTATTGCTCGTTCCGGAGCCTACAACAGAACTCTTACTCCTTTTGGCTTTCAGGTTTGGATTTCTTCAACATTTATTTTCTTTTTAGGGTTCACCAACTCACTAACAGATTGTTCATCGACCTAGTTTTTTCAAGTCATGCGTCTAATGTCTGATTCCATATGGTGCAGAATGAAGATAGAACACTTTGGGAGGCAACCAGTACTTATATCAAGATGAGCCCTTTTATGTCTGCAAGTAAGATAACGAAACCAATTCTACTAATACACGGAGAAGAAGACAACAACTCAGGAACATTGACGATGCAGGTAAATGACCAGTCTATTTTTCTTATGTCAATCAGATGATCCGTATTGAAGGGGAGCCTTGGCCCAACGGTGAAGTTGTTGCCTTGTGACTTAGAGGTCACGGATTCTAATCCTAGAAATAGCCTCTTGCAAAAAAAAGCAAGGTAAGGTTGAGTACAATGGATCTTTCCCCTGGACCCCACATGGCGGAGCTTCGTGCTCCGGGCTATGATCACACATTACATTCACTTAGTTTTTACTTTTTTTTCAGAAACCCTGCCTGTCATTTACATCTAAACACTTTGTTTCTATATACATATAAACTTCTACTCTAAACTTAATCTAATACATGATCAAAGTAATGCCATATGCAGTCGGATCGATTCTTTAATGCTTTGAAAGGACATGGAGCGCTCTGTCGTTTGGTTATTCTTCCCTTCGAAAGCCATGGTTATTCTTCTAGGGAGAGTATTATGCACGTCTTGTGGGAGACTGATGCGTGGCTGCAGAAGTACTGTGTAAATAATCCCGACGAATCTACCGATCATTCCTCTAAAGATGAATCTAAGAATCCTTCCACAAAGAGTACCGTTTCAGCGGCTGGTGGTGGTGCGCCTGATAGTGAAAGTCTGAATGAGGATGGATTTCATCACACGCCAAGGTCTCTTTTGTGGTATTTCCTCTCTACTTTCTATGATGGTTTTTCTGCTAACATCGGCATCGATTAATAACATCTATCACACTACATTTTTACGCTCTGATTGTATCGACATCACGATGCAGATCGACTTTGGAAGGTTTAACACTACGGGGACAGGTAATCCAACCCTTCATGGAGCTACGACTTCCACATATCTGCATGGACTATTGCCCCCAGTAAATTTGTGATGAGGTAGTTGCAGTAGCCACCTATGTTGTCAACTAGAACAGCACTGCTGCAGCATCTGACCCATATTTCTAATGACGCTTTTCTTTTGGAACGGCTGTGGTATTATGCCAATTTCACTCAAGCCAGAACATTTTTTGAGCAACAGATTAATCTGCTATGTAGCTCCTTTATGCCATGTTAAAATATATTTGAGTATTCTATTGATATAATATAAAAAAATATTTGATGCTATCTAATTTATCTTATAGTTGGACTAGTGACACAAAGCTCCATCAAATCACTGTTTGAATCAAGTAATTTGAAAAAAGTTGTATGATCAACTTTTCGTGCTAAATTACAATTTTATTTGCTGAGTTTTTATGCCAACAATTTTAAGAAAAAGAACCAGTTACCATAGTTCAAGCGCTTTCAAAAACCATGGATATGCATTCCTGGAACATGAAAGTTACATTTGGAGGTGGAAAAAGAATAGGTCTATATAGGTAAAATATACATCTGTACAAATAAAATCTTTACTGCGAAGTGAAATAGAATTTAAGGAGAATCATGTTTGATTGCAATTTAAACATCTTCATTTAAACTGTAGGACATTGTTTAAACTTGTTGGTACCAAGATCTTTGCGGCGGCTAGCACTCGGGCATATTGACAAGCAAGGTTCTGTGAGGGCTTTGTCACTGGCTGCTGGTGGAGGAAGAAGCCCAAAGTTGAACTGCAAAAAGAATGTGATCAGAATTAGTATTCTAATTTGCTTTCCCCAAAAAACAGGAAAAACTAGGGGCATATGAAAAGAGTCTTGATTATATCACAGAAACTGCAGTTAAGCGATTCGAGTTCTTATGAGAACCTAAAGGTGGAGGTTGGCAGCGTAGTGAGAATATTACCTGACAGCTATAGTCAATAAAATTTGGCTCCATGTAGAGAGGAACACCCATGTAATCTTTGAAAAATCTCTGGAAAGGATCAAACAAACTAAGATCATTAAGATGGGAAGCAATCAGGTGTCTATGCAGACTATAGATCTGTGTCGAATAGGTATGTAGATTGTGTTAGTATGAACAACGCCATTACAAGCACAATGCAAGAGGATGGGCAAGAAGAAAATTCATTTAAGTTACGACCACAATCTTCAAAGCTATTCGACACTATTCTAGTTCAAAAAGAAGCATCTTTTACACGCAACTAATGACTCTCCAATCTCTCCATCTCTTTCCTCCAAAAGCACAAGCCGTCTTAGCTACTAGGCTGCCGTTGGTTTCTCCGAATCATTAAAGATGCTTTGTTGAAACATGATCCATCTTAATCCAATTTATAAGGAATAAGAATGATAAAACTGTGTGTGTGTGTGTGTGTGTGTATAGGAGTATAATAAGTCTGGTTCATGCAATGAAATAGATGATTCATACCAAATTGTCTTCACAATGATAAAACCTTCCCCTATAATGTATTTTGTTTGACATGTTGGATTGTTGGGAACGCTCAATTTAAAAAATTAGTTGGGAATGTTTGTGTCAGGTGTGTGAGTCAAATTCCATTCGTTTTGCCATATGAAAAACTTGCTAATAAACTCTAGGAAGCCATATGAAAAATAGCAGTTTTCCCCAATCAAGCACATTTTTGGACCCTCGACACTGGACGGTACAAGACCTGATATCACATAATGATAATATGCAAATATAGTAACCTGTGTCGGTAACTTGCATGTATTGACACATACTCCCAGACATTTACTTTCCTCAAGATACTTGCATCTCTCGACAAAGACCTACACAAAAAATAGTCAAGAAATGACGCACAAAAAAAAAAATCACAGCAGTTGCATAGGAAAAATCAGCAAGATTGGGACGTAAAATTAAGAAAAAAATATTACCCCACTGGAGCAGGATGACCCATCAGCAAGATCAATAGAATTAACTGAACATGGGCCCATCAGCCATTGGCATAAGATTGCAGTTGCTCGTGCTTCAGAACACACAATAAATCATATTGAGCACAGCAAAATAATTTATTTTCAGATGGCAAACAAATTAATGAACTTAAAATACCATATGCATAAGCAAAATGATAATCATGATAAAATCATAACCTACCAAGCATCATAGATGCTACTTTCCCTTCATTAACTGGTGCAATAAGCATCTTAAAAAGAACAAGCAAGAGTGGAGGAAATAAAGATTGAAGAACCCGAACCTGCCAATCATTGTCAGTTGTAAAGAGAACATATTGCATATTACTTGTCCAGTAATGAAATAATCCAGCATATTCTGCAGATTTCTTACAACTACATGTTTAAAAAAAAACTATCCAAAGAGGGTAAAAAGGGCACTACTCCTACTTGAAAGTGAAGGAACCTCCAAAAACACTACTGATAATTAGGGAACCAATATCAAATTTGAAATATTATTTTGAATTATATCGCAAGCGATTATTTTCATGAATTTTGAATTGAAATTTAAAGAGTTCAATGATCATAAAATCTTTCATAATAGAAATGGGGCTGTTATTCCGTTGGCCAAGCCTAATATGTGATCATCATAATTACCATGCACTAACACACTTGGTCTATTGGAGGGTTGTTCCTTCAAACTTAGCCTAGAAGTTTTGGTGTCAAAACCAGCACATTCTGTGTCAAATTCAAATGACGGGTCACAGGACGAGTTGATTGGTCAACTAATCAACAAGTATATATGTCAACCAAGGTTTAAAATCTCGACCCGTGCCAATGTTTCTGTCCCATACCGGAACGATACAGTTTCGGTATCGTATCGTGCCGTGTCGATACCGTTTCAGTATTTTTTTTTAATTTATATATAGTAATTATTAGAGAAATATATTTATTATGTATAATTTAAAAATAAGTTGTATATTGATGTTATATAAATTCTCAATTATTGAACAACTTAATATTGTTAGAAAAAACAATTAAATTTAGTTTTCTTCAAAGAAAAATTAATCTATCAATAATTTGAATTAAAATTGATACATCATAATATTTTACATCTAATACCAAAAGGAGTGACGTGAATCAGATGAAAGCATTGATTCTTGAGATATTCTGCTTAGGTCAACTCCATAGTTCTCCAATGCCCAGATTAAATAATCATCTTATGATGTGCAATATTGATATTGATTTCTCCACATGTCCATCAATGTGTTTCGATTCATCATTGGATGTTGGATTTGAACTAGTACCACTGAAATCGGAACGGGTACCGGTAGAGGCACAGGATAAGCATAAGCATAAGCATACACCCCGAGCTCTGGTATGATACCATATGATGCATCCGAGTTATAAT
>JBBPFP011114025.1:0-10815 GCA_037974795.1 Kaempferia galanga | reverse complement strand
CCCCCCCTCCCCCCCCCCCCCCCCCCCCCAAGAAGACTACATAGAGAGAAAGAAAAAAAATATAAATGACTTTCCAAAAAATTGCACTAAATTAAATACCACGAAACTTAATTATCTTATATATAAATTTGGTTGAGTCCTTAACTGACTAAATAAATTCCAAAAGTTTGTTTAGGTTTTAGAAAACAAGTACAAGAAACAAACAAAGTAATGTTTAACTATCAAAATTGTTATCAAATGCTTATAAATAAATTTCAAACACAATCACATGAACCTATAAAAATGTACCTTCATTTTACAATTTGTAGTGACTATGAACTCAAGTTTTTACTGAAATGTTAGAAAATTACTTAGAAAAAAAAAATAAAAACATTGTTAATTAACATCCTCAATAATGAATGTCTTTTGGGCCTTTAAATCTGGAATTACTCTAATGTTGCAGAATCTGAAAGTAAAACATGCCCCTATTTATAGAGGAGTAGAGAGCGTCTCATTTTTTTTTCATTGCTCATTCCAACGTTCTATGTGCAAAAGTTGTATAATCATATAGAATGAAAGAAGTATATAGTTCACAAGTCATTAAAACTTAATCGAGTACAAACATTTTAAGGTTGAGTACTAAGGCTACCAAATAATAAGCAACCATAAATGAGAACATGCATTAACAATCTAATCAATTATTAATTAATTAATTACAAATAAATAGGTAACTAAAGTCACAATTAGTATTATACTAAGTAAAATTAATGATGTTATCATTAAGAATTCAATTAAATAAACATTATATCTTATTGAAATTGCCATTTTGGTTAGAGACTGAAAGTTCACCATGGCTCAAGATTTTTAATCTTGGTTGTCATATTATTTTGGTTGTGACTTGCTAATCTATAATTTTGATCGATATGATAACTATGAAGCTAATTGAGAATATAACATTCAGGGAACAATGGGAGTTTGTATAACCTTGGACAACTTGATATGATACTTAGTTGTCTTATGGACAACTTAACTAACCACAAATGTGAAAAATATGAGCGGGAGAAAATCTCAAGTGTGTTAGTTTAGAATCTCACTGGTACATGACATTAAAACATGAGTTGGCAGGCCATAAAATGTTATGGCAAACTAAATTCTTCTTTTGTCTGTGGTGAGCACTGAGTCAGATGATCCTTTGGGCGGTCATATAATGGAGTACCCTTCCCATTGGTGCTAGTGATTTTGGGTTGGACTGGAGGACAAAGTAAACTTTTCTTCCATCATGAGCACCAAAGCAGGTGATCCTTTGAGTGGTTATATGAGGGAGTTTCTCTCACCCATTGGGCTGATTATTTTTGGGTTGAATTGACCTCCAGTATATGGTAGCGAATCCAACTTACACCTCTGCATTGTGTAGGTATGTTATCAATGTTAGGGTGCTAATGTGACAGGGTTTCCCCTTCTAATTAGCTATTAATGTTAAACTAAATTAGTCTCCACCCCTTCAAACATCTTTTACCATGAGGATAAATCTCAACTCTTCGCATTAACTTCAATGTCATGATGAATCCATCATAACTTTGAACATTCTATGTGGTTTTTATTGTACAGCATAATGGATTAACGTGTTTGTGAGATAGTAGTGGTTTATTAGTATTTATATGGATTTCTATGTTTCTTGTACATTACTGTTAAAATATACTGAGAATTATGGACAACTCAGTACAATCTGGAAGTCTTTTGTGATAGTTAATATGTTCAAGTGTCTCTAAAATATTTGTTTAAGCTAGAATGATAGTATTAATTTATTACATACATTTCTGATCTATACTTACCTGCGTGCTGTAGGTTCTCTTGATGACTCTCCAAAACGCGCCTCCAGGACTTGATTATGATCGGGATAAAAAGTTCTCAAAGGTATTAAAGGTCCCTTTTGATAATGGATACCTGTGAATTTTTTATGGAATAGTTTTACATTGTATTTTGGCAAATCTTCTAACAAACAATAATCAGTTGTACTCAGTCCTTTAAAGAGATGATAGCAATGTGTTTGGTGAAAGATCAAACAAAGAGACCAACTGCAGAAAAATTGTTGAAGCACTCTCTTTTTAAGCATGCGAAGCCTCCTGAGATATTGTTGAAGAGCATTTTAAGTGACCTTCCTCCTCTTTGGGATTGTGTGAAGGCACTCCAGGTAACTGTTAATGCTCTTTTATATCATGACTACTCCTTTTGCTCCCCTGGATGGCATGATATGAACATAAACTCATTCACTTGTTCAGTTAAAGGATGCTGCACAGCTAGTTCTCAAGAAAATGCCATTGTCTGAACAGGAGGCACTATCGCAGGTTTCTGCTTCTTTTAGTAAATTTTATTGTTACTTTACTTCTTTAATTCCATTCTAGTTTTGAGCAATTTCCATCATGTTTAAAATTCAATAGGAATGTGTAAAACTGGATTGAATGCATGTCCAACTTTATTTGTCTGGACTATGCAACATACAAATTCAATTCATAATTCTGATTAATAGGTTACCAATTTTGAAAACTCATGTTGTGGCAACTGACATGATCAGAATCTACCATTCTAGTAAATTATCAAAATCCACTACTCATTGACATGGGTAATCTATCCTATGTTCTTAGAATCACTCTATTGACACAACACCAGGCGACTCATGTCAATGTTTGTTAATTTTTATATCCTGATTTTTCAAAACTCTAATTCAATTCTTTATCTAATTGCTATAATTTTATACTTATTTCAATTGATTTTAAAATTATTATATTACTATTTTTCAAAACTAAACAGGCTAAAGTCTTGGAAGAGTAAAATTTAAATTTATATCAATTCATATCGACACATATTGAAGTAAAAGAAGAGGAAAATCATTTTCAATTCAACTATCTAATTGATATATTAAAAGTAAAAGAAAATAACAAATCTAAGTAAAAGTAAATTAAATTAGAAACACATCTAAATTTATTTGGCACGCTCTAATACATGTTGAAGTATGTCAAATATTGGTAGGTCTAATACAATAAAAATTCAATTGATTATTCAATTGCTATAATTTTATTTTTGGAAGTAAATGGAAATAGTATTAAGGGAATAAAAACCATCTAAATTCATCTCCGGGTTGCAACTCTAAGGATGGTACATTAACCTTGACATTCTCCTGTTTCCGTATTTTGCTTACAATTATGGATTATCCAACATCCTAATTTTGAGCTTTTTCCTAAATCGATGAATCTCTTTTTGCACGGTCAATAACCCAGCTCAAGAGAGATTGTTGAAGTCTGACAAAAGCACTTCCTTATGGTATTGCTGTATCAAATGCCTCCTCACAACCTTCCATTTCCAAGACCATGGTCGTTTCAGCAATGTGTTCTTTTTATGGAGCAGGAGATTGCATTCTTCATTTTCCTTTCTTTGTTCAAGTTATTGTCATATATTTCCTATAAACTCTCATATAAATGCTTTTTCTCCTCCATGATGCTTGTCCAAAGCTCAAATCCTAGTATTTCCATTATTACTTTTGGTGCTCGGAGCAGCACATTAAGAGGCTTATATTCATAAAATCAACACCATATATACCTTTGTGCCTTTTTGCCATCAATTGAGCTTTGACCCTATGAAACTTGTATTAAATAGGAAACTTACATGAAGAAAGAGTGACTAGTTCTATATGTCATTGGAGTGCACCGCTTTCATTTTACTTAAAATAGTTTGGAACTGAAGTCAAAGCATGAATGGAAAATTACATTGTTGATAAGGATGAATAAGATTAGTAATGGGAAACAGGATGTTAGTTGGTAGACTTGGAGCATTGTGGTGAGGCAAAAGAATTTTTGAGGATGAACTGTAATAGGTTCAGATGATAGTTGCCTGCTTTAGGTCCATTATGATTGAGTTTTTGGTGTCAATTGTTCTGGTGTGGTAGATGGTGTAGACAATAAATTAGGTACATGAAGTAGCTCAACTGAAGCACATATGGTAGTAGACCAAGTGAATAAAAAGGTGGACTAATAAATGTTACAGTGGCTGAAACAAAAGCTCAATTTAACTTAGGGGAGTATAACAATGATGCCTTTCTATAAATGCGAAATGTGTATGGGAGCACTTAATAGATCTTTGTGCTAGCTTGTATTTGACTGGATGAAAAGGTGCAGGGGTGTTGCACAATTGAGAGAATGCCAAATGAATGACCTCATTGCAATCGGCAAGAGGTGAGGCATTCAGTTTAAGGGATGTGCTACTGGAGGTTCACACCATGTTAGGTGAAGATGGCACAAACAATATGGTGATGAAGAACCCTGTGCAAAGAGGAAAAGAGCCGATATTGCGCACGCACACACACACAAGATGCCCTAGATAGCTCCCCACTATCTATTTATCTATATCTGACAATAATGACTATGAAATATTATAGATACATCCAGATAGTTTACACAATTATATATAGGCCCTTAACACTGCCATTTTACCTTACAGGTAGACAACATTTTGGCCTTGTACAACTCCCAAAGCTTTGATCCATGTCTTAAATTCCTCATTTTTCTTCTTCTTTTTTTGTAGACAATAAGGATTTTAACTCTTCTTGTCGTGGCCCTCTTGATTGCAATTTTGATCTCTCCATCAGAGGGTTTCAACTCAATGTAATGACAATAGAGGTTGTCGGTAACGAAGGCAACATGTGACAATGTCCTCTTTAAAGTATAAGAAAGTTGGTTGAGGAGATGCACAATTCTTCCCTAGCCTCAGCAATTGGTGTTGCTGCGTTAATGCAGAAGGCCAAGGACAGAGAGGTTATGATGTAGGGCGGTGTAGAGGCGAGGTGGTGCAACTCAGTGTGGCCACTTTTTTTAAGTGATCGAGAAGGTGGTGAAAAGTGAGAAACTGGCCAAGTGTTGTTGAGTCGACGTGGAGTGAGAGGTAATGACTGCTGTTGGAGAAGATGATTCCAAGATGAGGCATATTGGTGGTAGTACAATTGGAGGATTTGTAGAGTGCTTATGTACCTCTCGTGCAGAAGGTGGCAGTTAGAAGGAGAGGTTGCAACACTTGGAATGACCGATTGGGTGGAGTTTGGTGGTGGAGATGCAATTGATGGGTGGTAGCGGAGGAATGATGATGCTGGATGAGTGGTTGACGCACGATTAAAAGGGTGGGTGATGATAAAATTGGTTGGGTCTTAGCATCTCAAGGGAGCTCCATTTTGTTTCTTTGTTTTTGGCAAGGATGTTTTGCAGAGGGAGTGGTTAGTAGTGCAATGAAACAATGTTCGTTTGATTGACGTGGTGCGACTATAGTGTCATGGTGCGAAGATGGAAAATGAAGCAACAAAGAGAATTATGGGGTCAATAAAGTGGCATTGATTTGGAGGTGGTGAATGGGTGGATGCATCTGAAAAAACTTAAGGGCGTGGATGGTGAAGTATCAAATACCAAATTAGGAATCGACTTTAGTACCAAATTGATGAAGTACAAAAAATGCTCACCTATCAAATTTATGCCACACAAAAATCAAATTCTCAAATCACATAAAAAATTAAAGATAAAATTGATGAAGGAGATAAGTATCATACTGAGAAAAAGAAGATTTCATAGAGCTTAGAATAGAGAACTGAAAAGGAATTTAATTAATTAAAAGGTGAAAGTTACAGTGATAAGACATTGTAATATACTAAATACAAACCAAAATAGAAAAGAAATACCACTAATTAGAAAATATAATAATCTGCATACCTACTGAATTAAATCAAAAGACATTGATTACCTAATCTGAAAATAGAATATTACCAAAATCAATTAAAATATAAAATATAAAAGTCTAATCAATGCTTATACTAATTAAAAACTACTACCAAATCAAAAGATACCCAATCCTAAATAAAACATTACCAAATCAATTAAAATTTAAAATTCTTGTGATTGTCTACACCAACTGGTATTTGGACATGAAAAATTATAGGAGCAAAGTTTCCCTTGACATATGTCAAGGAAGAGTTAGTACATTCTCCCATGTGATTCAAAACCCGAAGTTAAAACTGTCTCGTCGTCAAAAGGGTCAATAATGCTGGTCATTCAACGTCGGACTTTCCATGTATTGTACAAGGGCATTCGCTGCAATCTGCATTCTTCAGTATTATTATATCTTGATTTTACTTTTGTCTACTTTGAATCATGATACATACATACAATCAAAGTAATATTTCTTTCATAGCAAGAATCATTATGTAGGATATACCATAGAAAACTCAAAGATGGATGTCTCCCTTTTGAAATGCATAAGAATGACATTATTCATTAAGTCTCAAGTATGACATTTATTTATTATCAAGCTTTGATCATCTTCAGCTATATTCTATGTTTACAGAGTGAATATCAGAGAGGTGTCAGTGCATGGAACTTTGACATTGAGGATCTCAAGGCTCAAGCATCACTGGTATTTCTAATATTGCCTGCTCTGTTGTGATAAGAAAGTTTCTTCTAATTGCTGTCATATCATCGTGTTCACTTCCCCTATAAAGCTGCTTTAGAGTCCATCTTATACACCTCTAAACTGCTATTTTTTCTTCACAGATTCGAGATGATGATGACCTTTCTGAAATGAAGGAAGATGAAGAAACTATCAAAAAATTTGTTTCCAGCAAGGTTGATCTAACTCCTTTTTTTGTAATTACTTTCATTTCTTTTAATCGATTGTCAAAATTGATATATATGCTGCTCCACTTCCTCCGTAAAATAAATTATTCCAAGCTTTTGTATTTCAGGATCCTTCAGCACTGAGATCCAGTTGTGAAAAGTCACCAATTAATGATAAAACCAACTTAAGGTGAGTTTATCTTATTAAGGCAAATGTTTCTTTTCAAACTTTTTTTTCTTTGTTTTTTCAACTTTTTATTTGTAATTCTTGACCTTGCCAGTGATTGACCTTGCCAGTGATTAACTCTGGCTTCAGTCACCTGTGAAGAGGAGTAAATAATTGCATTCCATTTAGTCTTGATTGTATTAAGGATTTTTGTGGGAGGTGACAAACGAGCACAGGGGCTCCAGCTGACAAACTATCTTGGTGCTTGTGAGTTTTAATAAGAGGGAAACGAGCAGAATGAGTTTATATGAGGCAATGAACCTATCTTGGTGGCTCAATTTGAGCCCAACCAGGCCAAACTAGGTTTGAGACTGGCTCAGCTATAGCTCATCCAAGAAAAACCCAGTTTAAACTCATAATAAACTTTAATCAAATATGATATAGTCCAACCATTAAATAGTTATCGAACATCACGTTGAAACAAGATTGGTCCAAAAACCACTAAATCAACATCTAAACATCTTGGTTCAGTTGTAGAACTTATAATTTCAACAATTTACCCTCAATTAACTTTTCTAAACCCTAAATAAACTTCATAATTAAATATTTTATGATGCCGAAAGTACTTAGGTAGTTCACAAAGCTTGGCTAATGCCTTTAACATTTCTTTGTTCTTTAATCCACTTGTCAAGTTAGTAATCAGCTGGATTCAGAGGAGTGATATGAAGAACAGATTTAACATTTGGGTGGTTTCCTGCTACCTCGTTTTCTAAAGATCTAAATATTGCCTAATGCAGTCTCAGAAAGAGGTCAATGATGTGGGATATCATCTATGCTAAATTAGGACTGACATGATTTGTAGTTGCTCACTCAATTCATCATTTTATTTGGGAGTCATACAAATGTATAATTGTAAATTTCATATATATATATAGCCACCCCCCATGGGAACCCACGCTGGGTGCCTAAGTGCAGCGGGCACCCCGCATGCACTTAGGTGCCCAGCATGGGCACTCACGTGGGGCGCCCAACATATCGCTGCCGTATATACTCTTCACCTGTTTACCTCAATCAACATTAACGAACCCTCAGGTGCATTCTCTTTGTTTTATGTTTTATGCTCATGTGAAATCTTGTCCCTTTCTAAGAACAGCTTTTTTTTCAGAGATTACTAGTATTTTGTACAAATAGCAGAAATGTGCTCATATATTAAGAGAACTCTCAATGCAGAGATTTTGCAGTGCACCAATCCCATTCTCCTAATAGGTGATTGGCACAGCAAGTGAGCCATGACTTCTGCCAAGCATGTGCAACTATATCATGTTTTACTCTCAATGTAGCCCATCTCTTGCATGAGACATTATGAAATTTTACTTGCACATTGCACAAATATCCTACACTTTTCACATTAACTCTACGACATAGGCGAAGCTTTTCCATTTATTTCTTTCCTCTCAATCCTCAAGGAGCAAGGTTGAGATAACTGGGGCGAGTAGAGAAAGATTGCATTAATTAATATACTTGAGAATTATTGCAGAATTTTCTGAGTAGTGATTACTGCATTATTGTCATTGAGTGCAATTTTTTTACATATTTTATGCTATTCATGCGTAACACAACTTAATATGTTTTACATTTGAACATGCACAGGTGGTTGTTATGTTTCATGGAATTATAATTTTTCTAAATTCTCACACTGAATGAATGTTTGTTCTATTGATGTATGGATTATTGCTTATCAAACCTAAATTCCGTCTTACAGTGTTGCTGCTACTCATCTTGCTTGCCTTATGGAAGTTGGGACGAATCCTTAACATTCACAAAATTCAAATTGATACAGAGCTAGTCATTCTAATAAAACAACATTTGTTTAGTCAAAACTTTCTTTTAAGGCAAAGGCTCCTTTTTTCCCCTCTTGCTAAGGCAGTTAGAGAGAATCCTCTAGCACTTTGAAAACCAAATTTATCATAAAGCTTATCATTCTAATAAAAACCATGTTATGTTAATTGAAATCTTCTTTTTCTTAGGTTCTCTTCTTTTTTTCTTCTGCAGAGGAAGTATACAGTGTGCAGAATCCTCAGAGACAAAATGCTCACATACAAGGGATGAAATATTGCAAGCAGAGTCTTCAGATGCTAGTAATCAGGAAAGGTTAGATCAGTATGACAGCCGCAGACTGAAAAGTGATTTAGCACCATCAGCATCAAAACCTGATGCACTTACCAATCATAGAAGAGTTGAAGTTGGAAAAGGACGTCAAACTTATAGTGGTCCACTTGCACCGTCAGGCATGCCTACCACCTCAGTGTCAGAAAGAGTGCATTCCGCAGAAAGGTTCATCTTTAGCTTGCTCTATTCAGTTGATTACCAATAACATTCAATCATCAACACTCTTTCTAAATGTATTTTTTCCCCTTATGTTATACAAGGTGGATGCTTTGACAAAAGTTTCTCATTCTTTTTTACTTCTGATAAATGGAGCTATAATCTTCCCTAGTTGATTGTTGTTGTTTCGTGATGATTTACTACTATTGGTTTTCTTTTTGGTTTCCTGATTGAAATAACTGTTTCAGTTCACAAATCATATGCTCATGCAAAAATGTGAATAGTCCTGCCTCTATCTTCTAGGGTTGATAATGACAATCAGCAAGGAGCTGAGAGATACATACGTGATACACGTAAAGTTGCAAATCTCAGTGGTCCACTAATGCTTCCAAACCGTGCTTCAGCTAACAGCTTATCTGCTCCTATGCGTTCATCAACAGGTTTGTAATAGTTGGGATACATTTAACCTTACATGACTGACATGTGTTCTGTATCCAATTATGGGCTCTTACGTTTTTTCATTAGGAATATTTGCAATAGTTCCACAAGCTTATCTTTTAAGTCCTTGTTTGAAATTTTCCCAAATGTATGACTGTACTCTTCCTATTTGTTTTTGCACATTTTCAGGATGTGGAGACTCATTGGAGGACAAGATCAAGCCTAATGTGGTTCAAATAAAAGGTCGATTCTCAGTTACATCAGAAAATGTGGATCTTGTGAAGGTAGAGGCTTCTGAAAACTATTTATTCTAATTTGCATGGTTTGACTTAACATTGAAGTCTCTGCACATTTAGGACTTGCCATTATGTAACATTTCAAGAAGGTCAACCCAGGTAAAAATTTGTAAATCATATTCCATGAAATAATGCAATTTTGTAGTCATCTGCATTTAACCTTGACAGGTCATTTTGTTGTTTCTTCTTCCTTTCTTCAGGAATCCCCCTTAAGAAAATCTGCCAGTGTGGGTGACTGGGTAATTAATCCAAAGCTAGTGGTATGCCTTCACTGTTCTATTCTGTTTTTTTCCTCAGCATCTTTCAGTTTATGGTAGATACATATTCCATGGAGATGTTGTTTACTTATGACATCTCATAACGTTTTTCTTATTAAGCAAGGCTGCAATTTACAAGAAAATATTCCACTGTTCTTAGTAGTAGTACTTCACACCCTTAAACATTAGCATCAAATGATTTTATATTAAGACATTTCTTTAAACATGATGGCACCTATATCAAAGAGAGCATCCAAACAATCTAGAATTTCTGGAAAGCCATTGTAGAATGCTTAAGAAGCAGATATCCTTTCATGATATAGTTATCCTTTATGGTACGGTAGAAATGATGCTAAAAATAATGTGGCTGGCATGAAATGATCTAGGGCCAAATAAAATAAACAAGCCTCCAGATAATAATTATTTTACTGACTCAACTATGAGTATTGGACATGGGTGTGGATTGAAATGTGTGTGTAGAACTTTATGGAATAAGAATATGATTTATTACATAAAGGAACCCATATTTATACAAAGATAGGGTTGACCTATTCTATGAAAATTAGTTAAAAATTTAATCTAAAATATCTCTAGACATAATTGGAGATATTTAAACTATTCCTATCCATACCTAGAGATATTAAATTATCCCTAGCCATATTTATAATTATTCTAACACTCCCCCTCAAGCTGGAGAATATAAATTGTAT